>QKYT01000213.1:6370-25697 GCA_003550305.1 Glomus cerebriforme
CACAGTACGGCACAGTAAATCGGCGCAGTAATGTTTTATACTAACAACGTCATCAAAATATTTCAAGTATATATATAACCCAAAAATACCATAAAGTTCTTATATTTATTCATGAGAATATCTCCCATCTAGTAATGTATAATGGTGGTGGTAGCCAACAAGATGTGTCCAAGATAGCTGGTCATTATACTGATGATGTGAAAAATGCATCCATGGTTATTAATAGCTACCTTCGAAGAGGTGAATTTATTGTATTTGATCTCACTAGGCTGGAAGATGATCCTCTTGCAATCCGTCTAAGGTTTAACACTTCTCTAAACCTGTAAAAGAAAATAGAAGCTAGGCAGAAGCACAAGGAAAAAGTGTCTCAGCTAATAAATAGAATTTAACTTCATAGATACTAACTTTTTTTCATAATTATAAAAAAATTGGAATGGGAGAACCGGTTATTTATATCGACCCTCAAAAAGCGTAAGAGCTAGACCAAATCATAGCAAAACAAATACCTACGATTAATATCAATTCTCAAAAAGCTTATAATTTAGACTGACATCTTGCCTTGCAAAAACTATATTATCATTCTGAAGGTCTGTATCAAAATGCTAAGAGATTATGGGATGCTTGTAAAAAAACTGGCTACAGCTTTCCATTTATTGATGTAAAAAAATGGCTTAATAGGTAAGCAATATACCAAATTTTTTGTCATTCACCAAAGTATATACCTTATGCCAGTTACTCTAAAATCACGAAACCAAATACTATGCACCAATGTGATTTAATTGAAATACCATATAATGACAATATGGATACAAATTTACTAGATGATGACCCAATATTTTACTATGTACTATTGATTATAAACTGCATGACTAAATATAAAGATTTCATTTTTTTAACATCAAAGAGCAATGAGGAAGTTGCAGAAGCATTTAAGAGTATATATGATAATCCCAATAAGCCTCTCAATTGGCCTCAAAAATTATAATGTGATAAGGGTACTGAGCTTATGGGATATGTGACTTTATTAATGAATGAACATGACATTGAAATCCAAAGGATTATAGTACATTTCAGATATACAAGCTTGGCTATGGTTAACTGTTATGCTGGATTATTCAAATTAAGAGTTTTTAAAAATTAGTATTCGGTAGAGTTTCTCCTGCTACTGGCAAGCACTGTAGAAAATTGTTGACAATATGAATGATAGCCCAACTCGATTGATTGGGATGAGTTTTAATGACACCACAAAACTTGAGCAGATATATTCCAAACCATTAGTAAAATATAATCGCCTGATAGGTGTTGATAAATCACAACTATCAAAGGGTACTACTATTCGATTTTTGCTCGCTCTGGAAAAATGATTCTTTCGAACAATACAGAATAACAGATCTGATATAGTCTCCTAACCTGCATAAGATCTGGAGAATTATTGTTGAAAAGAATCCTTCAATGTCTATTTTATATTATTTAGATGAATTAGGACCTCAACGACCCTTCGTAAGAGAACAGTTAATGCATATTAAGGAAGAACTTATGTTGCCTCCTAGGTGGGTATTAGGAGATAACCAAATATGTACAAGGTATTTCTTATAAAAGTTTCTAAGTTTACTATGCAGTAGGGTATAGTTATAAGAATTACTCCTTCCCTGTAGCATAGCACCCTCTTTTCCCAATTACGCCAGATTTGTACGTCTAGATTCATCTGCTCTTGTAGATGAAAAAAAGGAACAATTTGGTAATGTTAGCTACTACTATATTCAAAGGCCAAGCCTAATTCTTCATTATAACTATCTAGATATAATCCCTCCAAGAATTTAGTAGAAATTTTTTATGTAATAAATCTTCAAATATATATCAGCATGTTCTTTCTGGTACATTAGGACAAATGTTGCACCATCTATAATTCTGTTTCATATTTTTATATGGCATCTCTCATTGATGATCCTTTTTACATGACCATAAATATGTATTAGGACTAACTTTGCCTAAGTATCTTCCTTCACGTCTCTGGACATATGCCAGAGCTTTAGTGTCAATTTCATCTTGCATTTTATAGGTACAATAGAATATCATGTATAGAAATTTGCAGTAGTAATCACCAGCTTCAGATTAGCGATTTACACCTCTAAGCATATTTGAGATCAGGTTATATGATTCAGAAACCAGAAGTTTGAAGATAGAAATTGGCCAGAGGCGCTAAAGCAAAGTTAGCTAGTATTATTGTATAAGAAAAAATATATAAATAATATTATGCGAAGCGCCTCTTGGTCAGATCAGATCATTATTATTTTCAATCCTAATCGACTACCATATAAGTACTAGCACAAGTAGAACTTCTTCAAATCTCTTTTTGATGTGAGCCAATAGCTTTTCTGGTAAATTTTTAGGTGAATTTATTAAGGTATTTTCAGCTTGGGATACCGTATACGCTAATAACCATCCAATGTGAATTCAGTCACTTCCTTTACCATTATGCTCATAACGTAGTAAAAATCGATAGTCATCCATTACAATATCTCTCATCTCCTTTTGTTCTGATATTATTTTACGAAATATCTGCCTATCCTCTTTTGTGATCGGGAGATGAATTTTGTTAGGTTTGAAGCCTATATACTGGGAAACTTGGTCACGTAGTTCAGCCATCATATCAATAAAGATTTAAAGTTCTACGAGTCTAATTAAAAAAAATGTTAATATTACATTAAAAAAAATATATATATTGATAACGATCAGCTACATTACTGGACATATCTGAGGCCAGATTGTATGTCTGGAAGTCAGAAGTTATCATCTCGTAATCAGATCGAATATAGAAATTAAAATTAGCTTGTATTATTGTACGAGAAAAAAAAATATAAATAATATTATAAGTATTCTAGCAGAGGTATGGTAATTTCAGTTAAGAATACTCTATATAACCCATTTAAGTACTTTCGGTCACATCCTCAAAATGGAAATACCATAAATTACTAATATCATGTAGTGTCTCAATTTCTGATATGTGAGGTAAGGCAGGTAAATTAGCAATTCTCTTATTTTTTTGTATAAATGAAACTGGACCAATTTCTTCTGGAATTGATATATGCTCTTTGTAACGCATATGATAGACCAATTTGTGAAAGAATAAATTATACTCTTCAATATATTTTGCAAGCTCGTTAGGATATCGAGCAAAATCAGAGCATATTTTTTCCTTCATTTCGTCATTCACTGAGAAATTTTTATCTTTTGAAATTTTCCTAGTGTATTTCATAAATTTCTTCCACAATACCTTGACAGGGTTACTTACCATGAAAATCTCATAGCTAAGCCATTTACCATAAAATATTTCATATGAACTACCTATCTTTTGATATAATATTTCTTGTGCTTTTTTAACCGCATTTTTATAGACGTGTTTATAAGCTTTTTTGCGGAATATCATCATCTTGAAAGTAATACCATTCACTATAATATTCTCTTTTACAAATCCCTCAAGTCACAACTTAGCCTGTTTTTGAGCGTAATTATCAATCTGCATATATTTCTCATCTGGATTTTTGTTTGCATGATTCTGCTTGTAGGAGTGGGCTCATATTTCTTTTCATACATGATAAATCGGACATAGAGACCAATGATAGTTTTTTCATAATAATGATATAAATCTAATTTCTTTAGCTACGTTCATAAATTCCATTTTGTCACCTTTAGTTAGATTTAATTTCCTGCCATGTAAATCAAAAGTCATGTCCGGATGGGTCACTATATAACTAAAGCGTTTATCTGGCATTGAAATTCTACTCTTATATTTTCCCTTCATTCGTCTTATAAATCGCTAGACACTTTGGTTATTCACATTAGATTTTTATACGTCAGTCTCTATAAACTGCTCAAAATCCCATTGCTTGGGATTGGATATAGCATTCCTGAGAACATCTTCAATGATATCATAGAGTGATTGATCATTGTTAATATTCATAACTTTTGACATAATCCTATTCCTTATGGTTCTGAAAACTTGGGATTTACCTTATTTCACAGTATCGATTCCTCTTATAAAAAGCTCTTTCAGTTTGAAGTTTGGGGTATCTTCATGGGAGATACCAAAATATTTTTTTTTCCTAGTGAACATTACTGGAAATAATACTTCTTTATAAGCCATCTTAAGATAATCCAATCTAGTTTTTAGTCTAAGAAAGATGTTTATTTCATTGCGCAATTTCTCTATTATGACCATAGTAACCTTAACCATTTTAGTCCAGTATTCTAGTTTTGAGATTGTGCCTTTCCTGTCATTGTAGGCTAAATCACATTTCTTATAATAAGAATTTGGGCAAGTGAGATATAAGGAATTGGTATCACCATATTTTATCCCAAACCCTTTTTTTTCATGAATTTTGCAATGAATTTGATATTTTCTTGTCCAGCCAAAGTAATACCTCCAGCGAGTTCAAGTTTGTAGAATGGGGAGTTACTTTGACCTGTTATACCATAGAATGAATTCATATACAATTTAACAGCTTTCTGCTTCAAATTTAGAGAATCGTATGTAAAACAAACAGAACTGTATTCTTTCTTAAAAGTAATATATATTAAATCAATAAAAGGATCTAAGATTTGGGCCATCTCAGTACACTTCTTTGTATCTTTTATCGAGGATAGAATATCCTTAATTATACTCACCATTACTTACCATTGGGGTAGATTCGCTGGCTGAATACAATCTACCTTTAATTAACTCTATATATTTCTTTTTCTTTCTGAAAACTTTTAGCTCAACCTTCATTTTATTTCACATATTGAGTAAATTTTTCAATATTTTTGAAAATAGACCTTTCTGATCAGATTCATTTCTAAACTGTATAGTTCAAACTCATACAGTTTTACCATTATATTTGAACTCAATACAGTGAAGCACTTTATTCTCTCTCTTTAACTCATTTGCTTCTGAAAGTGTTGAGACCATCTTCTCAGGTAAGAGGTTGTAAGTCATAATTATACTAGAGTACAAGGAAGTGAAGTCTAAACCTATGATGGGATGCTTATTTTCAAGACCTTTCTCCGGTGAGAAAATATATGCTCCTGAAAACTTCCCAGATGCTTTCTGGTCAAAAATTTTTGTGGTATATAGAATGTTCTGCGCCCACGCTTCAGCGTCTAAAAGATTAGATATTTTCATTCCTATAGCATAATAATACATGTTGAACAATAATTTATAAGCTATTGAAGTGACTTCTCTATAATCATTTATGACACTACATTCAACTATGAACTCCTGATAACATAAAGCATCTATAATACAATAATTTATGATTTCGTGCATATTTTTGATAGAAGAATCAGAAGTCCCATCCTTGGCCTCCGAATAATACTTCCATAATTTGCTTATGGGCATATTAGCTTTGTCATCGAGATCACATTTTTCTAAGAAGTATTTGAATAATGTTTTCTCAGAGCGGAGGTGGAGTTGCATAAAACTTAGACAAACATCGATCAGTACATATCCTGGGTGCTTAAGAAAAAAGGATTCGAAGTTTAAAGTTGGGTTGATTTTGATATTGATGAAATCTTAGCCTTCTGTTTTTTTGGGACCCTTATCAAGTTTCTTTACCCATTTACTCCTTTAGAAGAAACCATTAGTTAGTGGCTTTTCTCTTCCACCAAAATAATTCCAAGTAAGAATGGATTCAGCATCAGCTTTCTTATGCAGGTTTGCTGACAGCTGAACTATCCACTTGAGAACATTTAATTAAGTGGTTTTTTCTACAATAAAAAATCAATTGTATCCTGAATCGTTAAAACTAAACTAAATATCTGAGGCAAAAGATTTCTAACATAAAGCAAACATCTTTAATAGATTAGTTTAGTTTCCACATATGATTGTGATCCAGCATGAATCCGATTTTGTTTCTACATTGACTAAACATATCCTCTCTGGAAGAATCAGATCGTCTTTCCAGTGTAGGATCATGCAGATCATAAAAACTTGAGCTGTTTCATTTTTTGCTTCTGGGGTTTTATTACCTAATTCACGTGAATTATATGTTTCTATGTCCCATGTTGAACCAATGCTCAATCACAGGTAAAGAGAGAAGATGAATAGATTTTGTAAAGTAGTTTAAAATTGTCTATGGAACGAAAGTTACCAATATGGACATAAAATGCATGCAGACAAAGATGAGATTTTGCATAATAAGGTGCACTGAAATTATATCTATAATCGCTTATTAATCCCCCATCCGGAAAGTAGTATCCGATACTCTCTTGCAACTTTACGATAATATGTACCTATATCATCTAAAGCTATTTTTAATTTACATTTGAGATTAACCTTTGAATTGTAGCTCGAGATAATATCAAGAGTAGTAAACCTTTCATCTTTATTGGGTGCAACAATATGGAGATATGGCTTTTTTTCCGCATGGTGATCACAAATAGAATATGTCTTTATACATTCCATCTGGATTAAATTCATGTTTACAGTACTCCCTCTACTATCTTTTCTGGTAGCAAGTATACTTTTTACTTTGGACCAGAATTTAGGGATATTTGCATTATTAGGAATACGAATATCAAAAAATACCTTGATGTCAGTAATGGTAACAACTGCTTTCTAGTCATTAATGAGGTACCTATAGAGATGGAGAATATAATGAGGGTTCCATAGATATATTTTTTGGATTCTTCTATGTTGACTGGTATGAATGGGATATCTTGATGATTTGCTATCTCATCTTTGAGAATTGTTGGAATATCCATTAAGTAATTCTTACTGAAATAACAAAGTACCTAACCAACTTTTTTTTTGGGTGAAAAAGTGGGGCAGAGGCATTGAGGAATTCTGAAAACTCAAATTGGGTCATGGTATTATATAACAAATATACAGTTCGAGAGAAAGTATATATTTTGGGAAAAAAAAGTTCAAAATGAAAATTAATTCTGAAATATATAAATCGAAATATAATTGAACTATTCATAGTTATCAAAAATGGCATTTTATCGATATTCATATATTCTCAGGACCAGAAAAGTTTGTAATCAGGGGTACTTCAGGTGTCAAATACATCAGAATTCTCCCTCATATATACCTTGCATTGAATGTAGTAAACGAATTTATTCTGAATATGAATTTTGTGATTCACATGCTAGAAAGTACCATAAAAGGGAACAGTACTATCAGAAAAAGCTGGTTAAGCAAGCTGAAAATATATTTCAGCAAACTGTTCTAGAAATTCCGTCCTAGTTTCCATTCTAGTTGTCAAAATTTTCTAGGATGGATGAAATATAGCTAGATGGTAATTTTAAAACAAATGAGGAAAAGAAATAGTCCGTTCTAGTTGTCCTAGTTGTCAAAATTTTCTAGAACAGATGAAATATAGCTAGATGGTAATTTTAAGACGAATGAGAGAAAAGAAATAGTCCGTTCTAGTTGTCCTAGTTGTCCTAGTAAATTTCACTTTTTTTTATTTTTTTTACCTATAGATATACCGGTATATATCTATATAGCACATATATACTATATATTATACATATACCATAGGATGGGTTATGATTTTTTTTTTTTAGAATTTTTATTTTTACTAGGACAACTAGGACAACTAGGATGTAATATAAAAGAACAAGTTAAATTAAAGAAAGAAGCTCTTCTCTCATATTGAAACCCATCCTAGTTCCCATCCTAGTTGACCCAATAACTTAGACAACTAGGATAGATCATGTCTTCGCACTTGGTGGCAAATATGGAATCACATTTTTATAGTATACATATATCACACATATGGCATATATATGTATCATAGGATAAGTTTTGATTTTTTTTCCTAGAACTTTACTTTTACTAAGGACACTAGGAATGCTCAAAAAAATAGCATACTCATTGCCTTGACCCAAATTAAACTATGATCGGGTCTCGGAAATACTTATAATATTCTGCCAATATATCAGTAACAAATAAGTAGTCAAAAAGTAGAATTAAACTTAGCTAGTGATATTGTGTAAGTCATCTAATGTAATTAGTTATCCTGTTGTAGCAGGACCAGCTTCTAAACCATATCATTCAAAATCTTTTTTACTAGTTTTGAGAAAAGCACAGCCATTAATTTTTTTTTGCGAATATTCCCGTCACTAGCCAGTAACTATGAAAGGACGTTTGGTGCCATAACAGGATCACGTGACTGGCGCAATAAGGCGCAGTATAAAATCAGCCAGCACATAAATTCGGCCAGATCTTTGGACATAATATCTTGGCAAATTTTTGGAAAACTTCTTAACATTGTTAAGGGTTTTATATCATGTGATATGAAACTGGTGAACAAGAAATGGCGGAAAATATATGGACTGATCAATATAATGCAAATTACACCTCCGATCCTCTAACCAACTGACCACCAAACCAGGTCGAACCGAAACACGTGATTAATGCAGTAAGGCGCAGTAAAATTTCGTTAATTTCGGCCAGCACTATAATCCATATTTTTTGCCTAAACTTTGAGACGCATTACTCAACATCCAGGCATCCTATTCATGCAATCTTAGCATCATTGGAAAGCTCTCAATGTTCTCTTTCAAATGACCACAAAACCGCACGAATTCAATCACAGGAAGCCAAGATATTCTGCCCTAAAGATCGGCCAGAAATTATGCCATAATACCGGCCAAAATCTGATCTGCAAATTTACTGCGCCACCCGATTACAACATGATTTTTAGCAATTAATGTCAGCCTAGCATCTTGGCCATAAAAAGGCCACAGAGCAATGAAAACAAGCGGATAGCTAGAAGGAAATAAAAAGAGGATAGAGCAATAAAATCAAGCAAATATCTACAAAGTAATAAAAAGGCTACAGAGCAATAAAAACATGTGGATATCAATAAAGCAATAAAACGGCTACAGAATAATAAAAACAGTAACTAGGTAACATACTTATAACTAGATAACATTATAACGCAACTGGATAACACTCTTATAAGAGTATTATCCAGTTATACTGATAACTAATAATAATAAATAATATTACACAAATAATTTAAGTTTTAAACTTACAATAATTTCTATTACCTAGTTTATAGGTTAATTAATAATTAATTAACTAAATTTATAAATTAACATTCTATTTTAAGAAAGTATTCATTCCATTTATTTATACTTAAAAAAATATACTTCTTTTTACACCTAATGCTAGTCAAATGAACTCAATATAATACAGGCTAAACCTCTTATAATTCTAGTAAAAAATATTTATTTTTAGATAGTACTTAATTTTAAAACTATATATATAGTAATTTATAATAAAGTTTTTTCTTTATCTACCTAATTTTATAGATAGTTAAAAGTATCCATCTTTATATTTTTCAATAATTTTTGTTTATTATATAATAAAGCTAAATATATTAATAGCTATTTCTTTAATATTGCTAATTCTCAAGCCAGCTTGTAAGTCAGCTCAAGTTTTTTAGCTAAAACAACTCAAATTATATTTAAAATAACTCATAGCTTATGAGTTAACCTGAAAAAAAACTCAAACTTAAAAGGCTTGAATTATAAAGCAGCTTGGTTTAAAAAGCATGAATTGAAAACCTTAAAAAAGACAAAACTAATATTAGTAATGTTCAAAGTCAAGTTCAAGCTGAAATCTAAAAAAAAAAGAAAGAAATATTATTAGTAATGTTTCTATTAAGTTAATTAACCCCTCATTCTTAAAAATTTAATATTCCAAAATTACTAGAAATTTAAATTTATTCAATTTATTCCAATTTTCAATTAGAAGAAAACTTATCTTTGATATTTAATAATTTATCAAATTATGATAACACAAATCACAATATTTATTTTATCAGATATATGAAAGTCAATATGTTATACTGAAAAAAAAACATAATGCAGCCCAAAACTTTTTCTGTATTCCGAAACTTGGCTGAAAAAAATTACAGAAAGCAGTAAATTTTAAGGTTTAATAATCCAAAAAAAGGTTATACAGTAGTAAATTTTACTTATATTGAGGCTGATGTTTCTATTTAATGCAAAGTCCTCAATTTTAATTACTATTTTATTCAACAATTGAAAATTTTCCATATTCAAAGTTCAATCGTATTATTTCAATTTGGAAATTTTTGCATCTGCAATTAAACAATTGCAAAATATTCCGCAACCTTGATGGCGTTCCGCGTTCATTTTACGCATATTAAACTTAACATTTTGAATTAACTTATCAGTTTTGGACTTGAATTATTATAATTGAAAGTTTTCTTTTTTTTTTTTAATGAGTCATTATCGTTGAAAGTTATTGATCAATTGTAAAAAAAAAACAAATAACATTGCTAAAATTAGATGACATAGCCCCTAACTAACAGCCCGATTAAGAAAATTTAAATTAAATACATTTTTTTTTCTATTTTTGGACCATTGTAAGGTACAGTACATCATGAAGTTACACAAACGAACAATAGAATGATAATTGATAATTGTCTTTTTCACATGACAATAGATACAGTAACTCACGTGATTCATTTTTTTTTTATAGTAAAATTTATACGAAATATAACTTTCTATTAATTAGCTAAGGTCGAAAGAAGTAAATAAATTAAAATTTTTTAGATAATTATCGTAAAAAATCAATTGTTAAATAAGGTTTATGTGGAGACCTTATCTTTCGGAATTTACTAAAATAATTTCGGAATTTTGCGGTAAATACTGACGCGATCTTTTACGCGACAAAATGAATGTTTTAATGCATGTTAAATTAAATGCATGTTATTAAATTCTCCTTTTAGAACATTTATAGGGACAAAATAATCATAAAATGATTTCTCATTGTTCGTGCACAGTCATATGTTCATTATCATTATTTAATATCACATGTTAAGTCTGTGTGTCTGCGATTAGTAATTATTTTCATTGTAATATTGTTTGTCACCCAAAATGTTATGCTACATTCATAAATGACGATATTCGGTGATAACTACAGATTATGTATTCGGAAACTTAAATTTATGAATAGTGATGAAAAATGTTTAAATAATTTGTTCAATTAAGTTTATGCGAGGAACCGCAATCGTTCCTTATCTTTTTTTATTTATTGACGCGAATTATTGGCAATAAAGAATTTTCGATTTAACGCAGTTTTAATTAAATGCAGATTATTTCATTTTTCCTTTAATGATAAAATAATAAAATCTTCTTTTTGAGATATTCTAGCGTCATTATGATGCCATTCCTGGACGAACCTCATTTATTGGTTCTTATAATTTCACAAAAGATTTTATTCGTATCTGTTAGAAAAAGTAAAATTTATCTATTGTTCGGGTCTTCAGGGTTTGTTTGTCACTCAAAACATTATGTAGCAGTTAGTATAGTTGTGTTAAATTTATTAGATTTTCGAGTGATATCCTCGTGACCAATTTGTTACAAATTCCCAGAACATCCGTTAATTTTTTTTTTGTATTCGGTTCTTCTATCTGCCAGGTATAAACAAATAAACAATGAATCTTCGGTTGAACACAACTATTTTAATTACATCTCAACAAGAAATCGTAAATCGTATCAATATAAAAATGTACCCTCTGGTCCCTCTTGTGAAATTTTTTCAACCGCAACATTTTTGTAAAAAATTCCTCCCTTCTTTAAATTTTATCGAAAAATTAATTATACAATAATGCCTTCTTACTATCAAACTAATATAAACAAAAGAAGGACAAAAAGATTTATTCAGAGCAGAGGGCATCCATTTCATCGGAGAAATAATCGTAATCCTCCGGTGATCAATAATTTTGCCACTTTAAATTCAATGGTACATTTGCCCCCACAAAATGTGGTTAGCCAATTTGAAAGTCAATTGTTTACTGGTTCTAATTTTTGACCATTTCTTCTGGCAATTTTTTGATATTACGACTAAATTCTGTTTTGGATATTCTTGAATATTTTAATATTCAAGTTTTAAATTCTGGAAAAATAAACATTATTAAATCGAACAAACAAAAACATAATTGATGGGAAAGACTTTGATAATTTATTTTAATTTCGAACACATGATATGATGGAAAAGACTTCTTTTATTTTTTTTTTTCATTTAAATATTATTACATCGAATAAACACAATAGATGAGAAAGGCTTCGACAATTTATTTTTAAATATTATTTATTTCGAAAATGCGCTTTGACGGAAAAGACCTCTTTTATTTTTTTTTTCATTTAAATATTATTATATCGAATAAATACAATAGATGAGAAAGGCTTCGATAATTTATTTTTAAATATTATTTATTTCGAACATACGCTTTGACGGAAAAGACCTCTTTTATTTTTTTTTCATTTAAATATATTATTAAATCGAACACACAATAGATGGGAAAGACTTGGATAATTTATTTTAATTTCGAGAACACGCGATATGATGGAAAGACTTCTTTTATTTATTTTTTTCATTTAAATCGAACAAACACAATATGATGGAAAGACTTACGATAATCTAATTCCCGTATATATATGTATATTCTACTTTTATTAGTATTAAATCCGATAAGAATCATTTTGTTCATTATGGCAAATTATATAAATAACTATTTTTATTAATAAATTTTCATTTTATAAAATAATAAATACGATGCTAAGATCTAAGTTATTTATCAGAATAATGTTATTAGAATCGCAATAAAAAATTTACTAATTATTAAAAATGTCTAACCATATATGGAATTTAGTTTTACTTATAACAGAAATATAAGTAATTTCATGAGGAGTTCGGAATATCAATGGTATTCCGCCCCACATGAAATTACTCACCCGTCTAAATGTGATTTATGATAAGAAAATTTCCCCAGGAAAAATTGAACGGTAATTTCACGACTAATATACTTTCATATATAAACAGGGAATTAGTGAATTACAGAGTTTTTTTATCATGTCACAATTAGTGCGCATACTGTAATTGCAAATTTTATGATGTGATATTTTGAATTTATCACAAAAATAATAATATGATTGGTTATAGAATTGTCATTCATATTGCCAAACTTTCATTATTTTTTCCATAAATTCTAACATCTGTTTTAATCCTAAGCTTGTCTCAAAATAGAACTAATGTAAATAAATTAATAAATTATAGGATTGTTTTAAATTTATTACGAATGGAATCTTCGGTTAAAGAATTCGTATTAAATATTTTTTAGCGCAGAGGAATTAAAAAAAATTCTGTCACAGATTAAATAATAATAATAATATACAGTATTCACAAGTTTTATTGTATCAAGAATGTAAACCAAGCTAAGAAATGATTTGTCCGACGTGACATAAGTGATATAAAAATTCGTCAATTTACGCGTGCGAACAATAGGAAATCGCCACATAACCTTCATGACTAACTCATGCATAGTCAAGTGATTCACTCCGGACAATAAGACAATAATCTGATATGGGAATCTTAAAAAATTTGCATATGATCGACAGATCTCTGCGGATTATCATCATCTTTGGAACCCGAATCGTCGTGTAACTTTTTTTTGCATGTTTGCATAATGAACTAAATAGAGGTCCATTACGTAACATGTTTTCAGAATAATCGAAATACAGGAAAGGATTCCGGTTAAAATGAACGAAAAATCAAAGTTTTCTTTTTTACTAATTATATAGTACAAAAGATTCTTTGTTGATTTAGATAATATTTGTAAAAACTTTGATTGTTAAAATTTAAGATTATGAATGATATTCATATTATTCATATTTTAATATAAACAAGAAAATGACACAATAATTACGATAAAAAGTGATTTATAGAAATTTTTTTTACTAAAACGCGAGACAAAGATTTTCTTTTTAATAAACAAAAGGGAGAATTCAATTTATATTGAAGACAAAAACAATGTTTTAACCTATTGTTACATATTGTTGATGTTATCAAGTATATCTTTATATCTTTTTTTTTTGTAACATTTTAAAAATACTGTATATATTTACTTATTAATATAATAAATAATGAACGCGAAAAAAAAACAAACTGGAATTTTTATTCATTGTAATGATTTGTTTTTGTTTTACTTATTTATAGCCGTGGCTAAGCAGTACGAATGTATATAATGGAAGATAATATAAACATGAGCATTTCATGAACTTTTTAGGAACATTCAAATCTTATATGAATGAATACCTGATGGAAAAATCAAAATTTAATTGTAACTGTTTAATGTAAATCTATACCGATAAAAAAAAAGAGACAATAATGTCGATCTAATTATTGTTGAAAGAATATTCATACGATTAAAAGTCATTCCTAACATTACATAAGTTTGGGGTTAATAAGTTTTTAAGGGGGGAATTGAATTAAAGTTTAAATTTCATTACACAAACATTACAAAATTTTTTCTGGCTAAACCCAAAAAATATACATCAATCGGAATTTAAATTACCGTTTTTTCGACAAAAGTTGTACTAACCAAAATAATGATTGGATTTTATTATGAAAGTGACAATCAAAAACGAAGAAATTCCAACTAGAAAAAATTGTTTTTAAATTATGGTCGATTTGCAATCGGAAAATCATAATTTATCTATTATTGTATGTCAAAGATTGTTTATGCGGGGGTAACGTGTCAAACATTATTGATCGACTATTAATTTAAAGAGAACATTATCATGTATATATTTTTATTAAAATCATTGTAAGCTATTGTATATATATTATATATAATTTTTTGTTTAATTCTTTTATGAAAGGAATAAAGAAAAATTCCTTCATTAATAATCGATAAATAAACCTTGAATTTCGTCATACATAATTTTATCCCGAAAAATGCGCGGATTTGCTAAAAAACATGGAATAATAAACCGTTTTTTTCACGTCATATCAAATATCATTAATGGCGGAGAGGCGCACTTTTTTACCTCACCAAATTAATTTATTCGAGTTTATTAGAAAGAGGGTTCGACAAATCAACCCAAGAAGGAAGTAGTTTCTTTTATTTATAGCCTCCTTGTTTACTGCATAAACCTTATTTATAATCATAAACTCAGACATTAGTAATATTAATTTAATTTAATACTTTCAATGATTTTCTAGAATTAGATTTAAATATTATTTTTCTCGTATCATATAGGAATACTTTCAAAGAAACATCAGAAAAGAACAGAATGTTCGAATAAAACATCACAACAAAATACGCCTGAAAATTTTGCAAATCCAATTCGACAATATTTGCAAAATTTTATTGTTTAAAATATTATTACGGTAATAAAGAGATAAACCTGATTCGCAGTATCAGATAACGAAAACAATCAAAGATTTTTACCATTTTTTATAAACCAGATTCAAGATAAATTTCATTCGGTATTAAAAATCCGGATAATGAATGAAACTTGAAAAGTTCTAATATTCAGTAATCTGTGTAACAATAAAATAAAAACTTTATCTTGTAATTGTTTTCAGAAATTTGTTTGATCAATATGCTACGTGATGCACTATAAAAAGTTTAAATTCAAATTGCGGAGTAAATAATTAAAAATTCTTATTTATCGCCCGCGAAAATTCCTTTTTAATATACACAGCTACCTAAGAAGTGATTGTTGGGAGGCTTTTATTATTTTCCCTGTACGGTTAATCTCTTTTTCTCTTTAGAGAAAATAATTATATATATTAATGTACTGTATAATAATGACTCTTGTTAATAATATTTTTAATAATGACGCAATTTACATTCAACTGGAAGATATAAATAACGTTCGATTTTTTTATTTTTAACTCGTAAAAAATCATTCTTCTTCATACGTATATAAGTGTATATATATATATATAACGATGATGGTTTTTTCAAAACGAACTCATAAGATTAAGAAAAGAAGGAGATTGATTCGACGCATATTACACGATAGAAGATTCCATCTGATAAATAATACTTCCACCTTAAGAATGATACAGCAATTGCCCCCGCAAAATACAGACAATGAATTCGCAAAAATATTATTTTGCGGTTGTTCTTTTTACTAAACAATATTGAATAAATCTATTTAATTCTGTTAAAATATGCCACAAATATACCCTATCACACTGCATTCCAATACGTTATGTATATACATTTACAAACAAAATTCTTTATTATATATAACTCTCATGTTTCATTCATATTTTCAATTTATATAATACATCCTCTATCTTAAACATTATGGAATCAAATTTTTTTTGACCAGAATATTTTTGAATATAGCATGCACATTTTGTATCACTACATCAAACCAATCACGGTAAACGCCGATGCTAATTTTAGAACATAGTATGATTATTACATGAATTTTTTTATACCCTGGCCGAACTTTATTTTTTTTTAGTTTCAAAGAGAATTTAATTAGCATTGTTATAGCGATATGTATATTATATTTTTGTTTTTTTTATTTGTAACAATATATTTATATTACTTCCAAATATTTATTTAATAAACCTAATCCAAATTCTCAGTTTATCAGTTATACATGAGATGATTAGAGAATGAAATTTGTATATTGTTATATTGTTTATAATAAGATAAAGTTTAAAAAAGATGCTGCAAATGCTAAATGATGCGTAAAAAGACAATCAAACTTCTATTGCTAATTTTAAAAGGGGTTAAGGTTTTTCGGAGTGATGCATTGTATTTCCGGCCAGAATTACATAACCACGTGATTTATATTTTATTTAATCATCTTTTTTTTAGTACATACTGTACATTTACTTTACGAAATAAAAATATTCGGATCGAAAATTTCTAATTGATATACTCATATATCGTAATCATACAATAGGTATGTAAAAACTTTTGTTGGTATTTTCTGCAATACACTAATGAGGAACGCCGTAAGCCATGTAAGCTGAAAATGTAATTCAATATTGAAATTTTATTGGATTTCTCTCGTTTCAAACACCCCAAACGTACAATAAATTAATTCTAATAATTGTTAGCTAGCTGACAATGCACTTTTTTTCAGTATATATTATTATTTTTTTTTTTATCGTCCGGTCTTTATACTCACAGATTGCAGGTTTGTCTCTAAATTGCAACAGGGCTGCCGTGTAAACTTTAAAAAAAAAAGATATTTGATGATAAATTTTCTTTCAATGTATTCTTCATGTTCGGTTTAGTAAAAGAATCTTTGCTTTATAAATCTGTAATTTATATATATATTCGTTACTTTAAATGATAAAATTGATTAGGAATTAATTTACCATGTTTATTGCATAGTTTCATTATTCACACATGTTAGAGAAACATTTCATTTGATACTGTTTATATTGGGTAAAGGAAAAAGGACATTTAATGCATTCTGCAATTATTGTACATTATTTACGATTCATGCACTTTGTCTCAATGACTATTTTAAAAGAAAATAGTATCATTGTGGATTTTAATATTGTTCATTCAAACGTAAAGTTTTTTTTCTATCCTGAATTATTAATTCATTATTATTATTATTTTTTTTTTTGTTTTTCAAAAATTTAGAACTTATTGAGTACTTATTGTTATTATATATGTTATAATAACAGTATATCTGTATATGTTATTCATCAATAATTATTATTATATATGCAATTAGTATAATATGCATACAAGAGCTTGCTTTTATTATTATTATTTTTTTTACATGATCTATATTTAATAAAGTTCAGAATATATATAATTGTAATGTGCGTTTCATGAAAATTTCAGGATCCATGAGTAATAATTTTTTTTATTTTGCATACTTTGACAATAATACATATGATATTATCATAAATTATTAAATGTCAAACCATTATACTGTATAAAAATTTCCTTATATATATATAACCTGAACTGAGAACATTAAATCATAACGCATTGATATTAAATTTCTAAACATTATACCATCATTATATCGACGATCAAAGTTGATCATATTATATTCGGTCTTTTTAATTACACAAGTATGCACATATGATATTTCACTCATTCAAATTTCCAAATCATCTCTTGAATAGTACCGGGATACTGTATATTGTATTTATAATATGTTTATATCTATTAGGAGATAATGAATTTAAGGTTTCGATAAAGTTTGAAACTAAAAAAAAAAGATAATAAAATATGGCTAAAGGCAAACGGGTATTTGTTTACCGGATACGCCACAAAATATTTATCTTTATGTGTATAAAAATGTATAAATGTTTTCCCAAATAATATAATTGAACTTCGAATAGAAGAGAATCACAGATTTATTAAACATTCAAAAACTCACTTAAAAGTTATTATTACATATGCATTCTTTTTAATTTTTACAAACAAACAAGTAATATGTTGAAACACATGAGATCGTTACCTTTTCGCCACAGCGTAAATAAAAAAGAGAATGGTTAACAGATTTAGTAAAAAAAAAAATAGAAACAACTCCGAAATCATCACGAACGCTATTTCTTCTTCCCCACAAAGACTTCATTTCATGTTTATGATCAATTGATCATGGATAAAAGCCTTTATTTGGTCATATATGCATAATATTTTATAATTTTTTATTGAAATATTTTTAAGTATTGTACTTTATTATCATTTCTCGATAATATCCGATGATAATCGAAAAATCATTAGGAATCATCTCTAAAAAAATTTCTTTCATGTGAAATAATAAAATTAAAGAAAAAAATTAAAGTTCTATCGATTGTTTAAGGTCTTTTAAAATAAATAAACAAAATAAAATGAAAGAATTAAAAATCTATTGTTCTTCCAATACATTGTTAAACTATATATAAATCTTAAAAAGAATCTTTTACATGAACTAATTACCTACAAGTTTTTATAAAAATTAATAGGTTATTCGATGTTTCAAAATAATCGTGTTATTAATCGAAGACGAAAACGACACCAATTCATCAAAAGACAATTAAACAGTTCGGATAAAAGTAGTCGACTAATGCGTCGTCCTCTATCAATTGATAATGTTGACACGTTAAGAAGAATAAGCCAATTGCCCCCACAAACCATAGACGATGAAGATGAATTTGCTAAACAATTGTTTTGTGGTTCTAATTTTTATTAAATATTCCTATTGAGATACTTTCCTCAATTCGTGACATCTCGGAGTGAGATATACCGAATATGCAGGATTAGTAAATATTTACACATTATGTTTATGAAATAATTATATAAAAAATTATTTAAAATTAAAATTTCTCCAAATTTCCTTTTTTAAAAAAAATTTAATTAATATATATAATTACACGGACTCAAATGAGGTAACCCATACGGAAAATTCTTCTATTTATCGAACTTCTTTTAAGCTTTACAAAAATTTTGTTAATAGAATCGATAGAACGAATTGATAGAACTACCAATTATTTTATTATCTCTCATTTTCTATTTCTTTCTTTTTTTTTTTTTTT
>QKYT01000213.1:25817-90578 GCA_003550305.1 Glomus cerebriforme
AAAAAAAAAAAAAGGTAAAACCCCTATTTTTTTACGCCTTCTGCATCGAATTTTATTTTAAAATTTGAAAGATTATATTTTCTATTGTTCCGATCGGGTGGATAGCTAAATCCAACCTTTCGGTAGATATGTGAAAAATTTCCCGAATAGGCACGTGATATGATGCTCACATATATACAGTATATAAAAATATTTTTTTTTAAAAAAAAAATGGGAATCTTTATAATTTTTTGGACCTTATTTTTATCTAATTCATGGCCAGAAACTCGGTTTTAATGCGCGCGGTAAAGCGGGAATCGATTTAAATACTTAAAAAATATGTTACTATAAAAAATGAATGAATATAAGATCGGACTAAAGATAAAATAAATCGTAGTGGAGAAGAAAATACGCAATATTCAAATAAATATAATTTGTCGATGGAATTGTTTATGTATCATAATGGGAGCGCCTAACCCTTGTTTACGCCCAACTCATTTAATGTTAGTTTTTATTCATTTAAATTTCTTTTTATAATTCTTTTAGTAATGCTTGAAAAAAATACAAAGAAAATAACACATTATATAATATTAAAGTTTATCACATATGCAGCTTAATAGGTAGTAAATACAATGGGCAACTAAATTCGCGGATGTCCAGTTAAAAAAAAATTTTTTACGCCATAACGCCATGTTTAAATACAATTATACCACTATATAAGTCCTTTTTTAACGATTCACGTGATGTAAATTTATCCCAATTTCCGAAGGAAAATCCCAAGTAATGACTCAACTTACGTATTGTTTGGATCGTCAAAAACATGAATAGAAATTATTCATGTGCACTTCACAAACGTTCATTGTCTGAAGAATATTTAGTGGTATACTCAAACAAAGTATTAAACCTACCAATTACTGACTATCAACTTTAAAAATTTTAAATTATATAATCATTATGCAAAATATTTGAATATTATTATATCAAATAGAGACAGATTTCATTATTCACATGTTAACAGTTAAATTACAAATAAAATATTTTATTTTATAATAGATCGAGAGAATTTAATTGAAATCACTTATTGTTCTATCTTGGTTATTTTAATTTTCTATTGCCGAATCTATATCAGCCAGAATTATATAAACCCTTCAAAGAAATCCATTTCTGTTTTTTTTTTTTCAATTCAATAAATTCAATAATGTTAAAAAAAACAATTTCCTTCAAGAAGACAACTTTCCTTTAAATATTTTTTCATGAGATAACAACAGATATCCATATAGAAAGGATTCTATTTAGAATTTCCTTCTCATTATATTACTCTTGTACATTTTTTTTTTCCAACCACAAAGTAACCTTTATCCATAGAATTTGTTACATATGTCAGTCACAACACTTTTTTCGTCGCCTAAAATTATAAATATTATTTGACCAATGGTCAATCCGTCTCCTTTTTAGTACAAGCGTATTTTTTTTAAACAATGAAAACTCAAAAGTCATAGTTCAAAAAAAATTATGATATACAATTTAAGAAAAATCGACAATAGTAGAATTCTAAACAAGATGAATTTATTTGATACACTTGACTAATCGTAAACGAGTTATGTACTATCTCAAGTGGAGGTTATCTATTTCTACCCCAGTAATCGGAAGATCAAATTAAAGCGATTGACATGAATCAAGAGTTTGTAGATCAAGGTAAGCGCTCTAAACCATATTAATAAACGCCCAAATTTTAATCTAAACAATATCGTACTTTCCAGATTTTCTTGGAACTCCTTTTCCTGGAATGTGGTTACGCCTTTATTTCAAAATTGATAATATTACTAACTTATTCAAGTAATATGAATAGAACTTCCCCGACTCTTTTAAAATATCACCTTACAAAATTTTTTTTAGCTTGATTTACAAACTCTTGATTCATGTTCTGAGGATTGTCTAACCGCTTTTAATTTGTGACCTATCATATGTCCATTTTGAAAACACTTGAGATAGTCTATAATTTCGTTTTGCATTAGTTAAGTATATCTAATGAATTCATCTATTTTAGAATTTCTATGATTATATATCGCTGTTTATAATATTCAACCAGCGTTTATATGGTGGTCAATTTTCCCTAAAAATTGCAATTTTTATGTTATGCCGTTCAAAGAGGTGGAAATATGTTTTTTAGTTAGAATTTATAAATTTTACCGCTGTAATTTACATGAAAATCTTTAAATTTCATTCTTTTTTTTTTTTTTCCTATTTTTTAATAAAAAGAAAATGTTGAATATTTATTATACTTTCGTATGAAATTACTGTGTCACGCATATTTATTTTTTTTTTCATTTCATATCATAATTTCAATACTTTGATTAAAAAAACTTTTTACTTAATATATATATTTTTTTTAAAGTTTTTACACGGATTTTAATAAGGAACGTCACTTCATTGGATTGATGTGAACTATATTGCCATCAGACCAAAGCCACTCTGTCAATTATTTGTTGAATGTATAGGCCGCATTCCTGGTTTATAGATCATCATAGAACCCAGTTTAATCGTTGAAATTTAGAATTAGTTTGAGCCAAGTTCACACTTTTTACATGTCACAGTCGTCACAATGAATAAAATTTTATAACCAAAGTTTAATATAAAATAAAGTCATCTCTATATTTATAAACTAAAGGTAAAAAATTCTTTAAATTAAAACAGGTCAGATTTGTTCCAAAGAATTAAAGAAATTATATTATTATAACAGTGATTTTTTTTTTTTTTTTTTGCAAAATGAATGAAATCTTCACTGTTGATTATCTTTTTCGCAAAGAAAATGAGAAAAATGAAATTTAAAGCGAAACATCTTTGAAATTGAAACACTTATAAAATAAGTTTCCATACAAAATACAACATAATAAGTAATATTACATACTTTAGGGCGGCGCAAGCAGTAAAAAATGATTCTTATGTGTTTATACAATATATACAATTAAGCTATATCTTATTTTAATCTGAGATGAAACTTGGTGAGCTTTTGTCTTTTTATTAATTAATAACCAGTTACTTTTATAAACTACTCTTTATAAACAAAAATTCGATCTTTTTTCAATAGCTAATTCGTTTTTGTATTACCGTCTAAGTCGACAACCTAAATTGGAATTCTTTTTTAACATGATGGTGACTTTTAAAGAGTAAAATTTGATGTTCATTTTGCTCTTTAATTAACTAATATTTTATTCATGTAAATAGCCTATGATTATATAAACCAACCATTACATTTGTAATGTCAACATACTCTTTGACGTTCGATCTTACTGGCAATTGTCTTTCTGGAACCGTAGTAGAATCATCCTTTTGAATTTGATTTTTTATAAGCTTATTTATAAAAAAAAATCTTTATTAAAATGAGACAAAATATTCCTTTTATCGAAGGTCAAAAATAGAGCTCTATGCCCAGTTAAAGTGGTTTTATTATTAAAATAAAATTATGATCATTTTGTTTGAAAAATTTGATAATAAATAAGCAAATAAATAAAAACATGTGATTTTTTTAATAGTATATTTTAAATGCTGACTTTGTATAGGCGCTGAATTATCCGGCCGATCAATGTTAAATTGGTTGGCCAGAATTACCGCGATCACTTGAGATTATTGATTCCAAAATCGATTCTAACTCGATTCATTTTCATTTCTTTTTTAGCAATTTTATTATTACATGTAGTTGGCCGACAATCATTTCCTCGACAAATATAAAAAAAAAATTCGAAATAAAAATGCAAATTATTTTAATATTTAATGTCTTATTTATGATAATAATTTAAGGTCACACTTGGCTATAGACCTATAGTAAGGAAACAATTTTTTATATATCAAAATTCTTAACAAAACACATGTATTAATCATATAAATTATAGCAAAGATGCAAACAATAACAAGTATAATTAGTGAATTACTCTACATTGTTAACGCCATTCATTCATTATACATTAATTTATTGGTTCTAAATAATATAAATAATAATCATACAATAATAAAACTGCTCATGAATACTTGCTTTTATATTTGTATACTTTAACTAAGGTTATTACTAAATTAAAAAAAATATCTTTAACTGTAGGGGAAATGACCCTGTCGGGGAAATGACTGTCGGTAAAGTGACTGTCGGTAAAATGATTGACAGGTAAGTGAACGGGGTCCCCTATAAAGTCATGAAATAATTAATACCCGGAAAATTTTGAAGGATTTCGGTATCCGATCTCAATGATACCAATCCAATCCGCTTTAAAGATTTATAAATTTAGCTAATTCATTATTGTCCGGAGCGAAGCGAAGGACTATATATGTTTACGAAAGGGAATCACAAAGATCACGTGGCGATTTCCGGTTGTCCGAAGTCCGAACTCCGTACGCGTAAATTGACGAATAAAATGACAAATATGGCACGCCATTTCAGCAAAAGTCTGTCAATGCGCAGATAATTATTACAGATATTTTATTTCTTTTTTAAATACAAATAAATATTTTATCTGATGTTTATCTGATTAATGACAGATATTTACGTGATTAACAACAGATATTATGTGATACTGTATTTTTGTGATAACTGAAAACAAATTTTTTTGCGCAAAAAAATATTTTTAATGGAAATGATTTTTTAATTATATATTAAAAATCAAATAAATTATTCTTTTTAATGATATATAATTCTATTGATTTAAATCTAACCTAATTGCAAGAATTTTGTGAAGCTATAAGTTTTATATCCAAAATTTCTCTTCTTAATTTGGTTTGTATTTACCAGTTCAAATAAAGTTCCAATATCTATAAAAAAAAAAAGGAATAATAAAAAATCTTCTCTTTTCTATTCAGCAATACAAGTTTCATACTTAAAAAATCTCATACCAAATTCTTAATAAATCTCTCAAATTCTCCAAGGAGCTGTGTATTCATTTGTTAAATATACAAAAAAAAAAAAAATTGAATTTCTATTTATGTTTATCACAATATCTGTAGTTAACCAGATAAACATCTGTTTGGTGTTTTAAATAAAAAAATGGTAAGTTTTGGAAGAAATATCTGGCAACAATCGCAGATATTAACTGTAAAATATCACAGTTCATCTGTTAAAAAATTACTAAAAAATATCTGCGCATTGACAGACTTTTGTCTGAAATGGCGTGTCATATCGACAAAGATATACCAGATATTTGATAGCTGATAACAATAAATGTCGCACAAATAATTGTTTTTCCTCAAAGCTCCGGACTTACAATGGTTTCCATTGCTTAATTAAAAATCATATCGATCAAAATTTAAAAAAGAACTTTGTTAGATTTACCAAAGTAAAAAATGACCATTTGAAATTAATTAAATGGATCGAAAAATATATTTATACACCCGCATAACGAATTGAAAATTAATAATTTCTCTCACTCCTTCCTCTTTTTTTCTGTTCAACTTGTTCTTACTTTATCAATCAAATTGACAATTAATTGAATAATAGTTCACTTTTTTTTTGTATTTATCATAAAAATGAACATTATTATTATCATCATTTTCGAAAAATACTATTTTGTTGAATTTATAATTATTTTAATATTGTTTAATCAAAAAGATAAAAATATAACAATGCGTTATCAGAAAAGAAGAAGAATGGATAATCGCAATAGAAGACGATCAAATCAACGTGATATATTAAGAAGACTTATACAGATACCAAATTCCGATAATCAATTAATTGATAATTCTGATATGTTAAGAATTATACTGCAATTACCTCGACAAACTTCCGATGACGCATTTACAAATCAGTTATTCAATGGAACTGAATTTTTTTAAAAATTTTATCTTTATTTTCTTTTTCTTATTTTTTTTTTTCATATGATAAATTAATTATTAACCATTATCTTTTTAAAAATTTTAACGCCAAAAATCATTTTTAATCATCAATCAGAATTTTAAATTTCATTCAAAAAAAAAAAAAAAATTGTTATCGTAGAAATCTCATTATTTATAGTTTCATTGATTTTATTGATAATAAAGTTTATTAATAATCTTTATTTTTATTTTTTATTTTTTTTTTATTTGGTATTAATAAAATGATTGAATAATGTTTATAAAAACAAACCACTCTTAAAGGAACTAATAAAATCGATGCCTTTAACTCTACATATGGAGTTTCGCACATTTTACTGATCAACCATAATCTTTTAATCTTTCTTATCAGCCCTTATCAATGATCGTCATATGTAAGGTTTTATGCACTCTTTCAAAAAATTGTACGTTTTATGATTGTGAAACAAACATTATCATATTCATTGGTTTTTTCTTTTTTTCATTTTTTTTTTTTAAAAAAAGAATTTTTTAAAGATTTCTGGAATTTTCATTTAAACGTATTCTAAATGTACAAATTATTATGGGCTGAATAAGTTTTTATCAAGATATACTGTAATATTGATTATTTTAATAATTTTATTCCCACAATTGATGGTTTAATTATGAATCGAAATGGAATCTTCATAAATAATATTTTGCATTCAAAAATAAAGACACGCGGACCAAAAGAGTTATAATTTGTACAACAAATTGACAATTTGAACTCTAATTATTCCGGATGTTTACGTTACTCAAAATAAGTGTCATGGGACATATATATATATTTATCTCAAAAAAGTTTCTTTATAATACTGCGCCACGAACATTTTATCTTTCTTATGCTACCAATTAATTTAATTGAATTTTTTAGTTAAAACAAATTCACGTTATTAAAGATATATTTTACAAAAATTTTTGAAGGAAATTTTTAAATTTTCAAAAAGGAATACATAAATTTGTTGAGTAAAAAAAAAGTAAACCACAAATGAAAATATGACGATATACAGTACAAAGTACCGCAGTTTATCAAATTAATCAGTAGATTCAAATTTGGAATAAAATCAATGATTACGGACAGGTACGGAAAATAGACAGATTATTATCTGTGTCTGATAGCATTGTATTTTGGCTAATTATGCATACATAAATGTTACAGGCAGATAAAATGAAACGATAACTTTAAGCATAATAAACAGGTATGTAAAATACGGGGATTTTAGTCTGGATTATGGACTATATGCATTATCTTTCACATGATTTTAAATGTAACATGGATTGTTGCGGATTATGAAAATACTTGTTAATAAAGGCTCAAAGCCAATTGACCGGTTTCTGTTTCCGTTAAATTGAAATTCTGTGTGACAGTGTAGAGCCATGAAGTGAAATCTGATAACTTATGTAGAAAAAAAAACAAAAGAAAAAAAAAACGCCAAAAAAATATATATAAAAATGGAAAACAAACAACTTCATACGGTATAAACATTATTCATTATATAATGCACTGATTAGGAAAGTTCGGTTAAAAATAACTTACAAAATCTCTATCTTTAAAATCTCTATCTTTCAAATCTTGTATTCTTTAAAGAAAAAATAATAATAAGTAAAAGACATGTAAAAGATAGTTTTTTTCATTTTACAATAAGTTTAAGATAACAAGCAATGAAATATTTTATGTTTATGTTTGAGATACCTTCTGTAAAGAAAAATAAAATAAGCTGATTCTTTTGATTTTTTTGCCTTTAACTCCGAAATAAGTAGTTGAATGTTTTTTTTTACGTATAAATATGTCCTTTTTTTTAACGTATTCTGTTAACTTTCGTTTGTTGCTTTATGTTTCATACAAAATTAAACCACTCGATTTTCAACTACTCGATTTCCAACTACTCGATTTAAACAATTTAAAAATGCCAAATAAAATTAATGAAATTGTTCTTCGAAGAAGAAGAAGAAGACGACTATATAATATACAAAACTCGCAAAGAAGCCAACGATTGCCTCCACGAAATTTTCAGCAGGAGGAATTTATAAATCAATTATTATGTGGTTCTTCTTTTTATTAAATTGTTTGATTTTTTTCGTTAAAAATATTTTTACTGTCGTCCTGAATTTTTATTCTGTCGTGAATATACACTAATAAGTATGTTAATGTGATGATGTGATGAATTGGTGATCATTTCTATAATCCCCCATTTTTTTTTTCGAATCGCATATTATCCTTATCCTTTATTATCGTAACCATTATGAACAATAGATTCGTTATTCCTTTTTTTTTTTTTTTTTCTTTTTTTTTACCGTTAATCGTGAAATAACTAACATATGCATGTAATTTTAAGATTATGTAAATATTAAGATTTTAATTAAGAATAATAACCTTATCATTTTCAATCTACGTTTTTACGTTTTTAATTCGCCATTTTGAAAAATAAAATATAAACTTATTTTTGATTGTTTGTACATTTAATTTATTTTTTACCAGATTTATCCTTTATTCTATCTATTATTATCATAATAAATATTGGATTTTTCTATAAAAAGATTCAAATAAACGCATTATTGATTGTAACTTCTTAACATCCGTATTGGACTTAACTTTTTTTTTTTTCTTTTGTTTTCTCATTTTTAAATATACATAAATGAATAATTTCTAAGAATACACATGGAGTTACAAAGCCTACAAAATTTATTGTTTTATAATTATCGATAACGGTTTATCGTTATCAGATATCTCCAGCATATATATGTAATTATGTAAAATGCTGTGCACAAACAATAATCCCGACTTTTTTTTTATATTATCTGTTTGTTATATTTATTTATTTGGATAAATATTCTATAAACAAAAAAAAAAACTTTTTTCGGCTATTTATCAATCCAATAATATGATGATAAATGCGGGTTGATATTTATTCGTACCTTATTATTTATTATTGTTTATATAGTATTTATTCTTTGTTGAAAAGGTTAATAAATACATAAAATTGCATATTAATAGTGCGGAGGGATAAAATTTTGGTTACTTGCGTAATTCCGAACATTTGGATTTCATATATATACAGTATATAATTATATAAGTACGATGCGTATAAACCCGTAAATTTTAATGATTTACATAAAATAAACAGAAAAGATTATTATTAAATTTTAATGATCTCTCTCA
This sequence comes from Glomus cerebriforme, assembly GCA_003550305.1. Taxonomy (NCBI): domain Eukaryota; kingdom Fungi; phylum Glomeromycota; class Glomeromycetes; order Glomerales; family Glomeraceae; genus Glomus; species Glomus cerebriforme. The sequence continues at coordinate 34,804 of QKYT01000213.1, forward strand.
AATTTTTTTATTTGATGATTCAAAGAAAGGATGAACCGTGAGAATATATAATAATTCATATCTGTTATTAGACAAACGAAATTTATTGTATCAGTTACGTATTATCTGTTATTATTGTAACTGTTTTTTAAACAAACAGTTAAACAGATAGAAAGTTTCATATATAGGTTGTACAACTCCATTTGTGGTTACTACATTGAAAATTAAAAAATTATCTGTCGTTCTGTGTTTATTTTAATAACAATTATTTTCTATTTATAGTAAAGGTTTAAGATCAATTCTGTGAATTTTTTCCATTTAACTGTTGAGTTATCGGTTAAGTTACAGTTGCAGTTAACTAAATAAACTAACCAGATTTGATTGTATCATCTAAATATTTTATTACTTAAAGATGAGGTTCCGTTAAAAAAAAAGATTATTCCTTACACTTTTTCCATTAAGTTATAAAAGGATCTAGAAATATATTTATCTGTTCTGCAAAGAAAAAGTAATATCCGTAAGAAAAATCGTTGGCGTTTTTTTACTAACAATCAACACAACCGGCTAATAAATTCCGTAAAAATTGATATCAATATTGATTGAACCGTTCTTATTCTTGATACCCGAATACATGTAAATAAAAAAAAAAGTTATAAATACTGAGGGGTTTTGTTCTTCTATCGTTATCTTTCTTTGATTTCCGTCCTCTATATATATATTTTCACTCTTTCAAATAATTATTATTAATAAAAAAACAAAAAAGAAAAAGAAAATTTCTTTTTTAAAAAATGGCTTCTTTTTGTAATAATAATCATTTTAATAATGTTATAATCAAGAGGAGGAGGAGAAGATTATTATCGAATCGGTACAATATGCGGCTTGTTGAAACCATGAGGCGATTGCCACTACAAAATGCTCAAGGAACATTTGCGAATCAACTTTTTAGTGGTTCTTTTTTTTATTAAATCATTAAATTCACGATCAAAAAAAAAACATTTTTTATTTTTTTATATATAATTTTATTGTAATAAAACCTATTCGCTTATTATAGATTAATTTCTTTTAAAAATTTTGGTAAAAAAAAAATCGTTGGCAAAATAAAATATTCATGAATTCATTGGCAAAATTCGTAAATTCGTAACTAATTCGTTAAGAAGGAAATTCGATTATTTATATTTTCGTCTGGTGGGATATATTTAAAATTATTATTTTCATGTACAAAAATTAAGATGTAATAGTTTTTTAGACTTTCACAAAAAATTTTCATGTGCAATAAATTTTATAGCTAGATTCGTTCAAAATGTGTTCAAAAAAAAAATGATTTCAAAACAAATGATGGCGTGAAGGGTGATATATTACGTATTTGTATAAATTTCGAAGGTTTGCTACAATACTTGCATCACTTGATGCTAAATGGTAAGTGATCGACGATCGATGCAGTCCGGAAATTGCGTTTGGTTGTTTAAAATTTGATTGGCTAAAATTCAGAAAATGGATTAATTACCACTTTTTTACATCCCTTGCATGTAACACATGTAACTACTGTATTTAGAAAATCAAACTTGTGGATATTGATTTTAATCTATAGACTTCGCCCAACAGCTAAATTAAAATTTTATAATATATAAATCGTTTTTTTTTTTATTGATGAGTTATAAATGTAAAATGAATTTTAATTTAGGTTAGTATTATAAATTTGGTCTAAATTTGGTATATAAACTGGTTTATTTGGTCAAAATTATAAAAATATAGTTTCATTTGGAATTGGAATGACTGGACAGTCTAAAGTCCAATAGTCCAATAGTCCATTTGTCCAATTCCAACACTGCATTATTGGATGGATCATGAATGTTGTACTGTTGTACGATTATTACATATGAATTATTATGAGCCCTTCCTTCATATCATATGACTTTCGTACATAATTCTGTATGATTAACGAAACCTAAAATTTGTATAAACAAAAGCTGCATGTTTATCAATTCATTACACATGAAACAGTCATAATTCATAAATATTACACTCTTTATTTAATTCTATCATTTCGGATAACAACTGAAGACCGAGATTTTATAACCGAGGGCGCAATTACTGTGATGTAATATGGTACTATCCTTAAAAAATTTATCTTTCAAACAGACTTAATCATTAACCAATCAAACTGTTGTATCATCATTTGATAATTTGACATTCAAATTTGAACTAATAAGTCTAATAAGTAATTCAAAATATCATATACCTTCCTTATAAGCATCAGATTTGCTGTCATACATGCGGACTAATGGAAAGTCGAAAAGATTATTCGAATTCAATAAAAGTTTTAATCATAATTAATTTTTGCCCCAACATTTGGAAACACTTTAAATATTCTTTCTCGACCTTTATCTCATTGAGTTTGAGGCTTTGGCTTAATGTTTCTTTTTTTGTTACTTTTCTTTTTTAAGAGAAATCAAAGTGTGTTTGATAAAATTTCCCAAATAGTCAGCAATATTTTATTTTATTTATTTATTTTTTTTATATTTTGATTTTAATTAATTGCCAAGTACGGGGATAACATACATTATAAGGATTATTGTTTATAAGATTTATTTTTATAAACCAAATTGACTGACGATGTGAATGATACATATCTTTTCATTTAACTACTAATTGGGTTATTACATAAACTTGTATTAATAAGAAATATTACATCGTCCATTTCATAATCAAAATGAACTAATGTCGATCGTGGCCAAAAAAGCAAAACTGAAGAGTCAACATCATTGACTACAAACATATAAAATTGTTTGGGATTTTTTTCTTTGTATTTCTTATTGTAAATTTAAACTTAATAATATTAAGTTAACAATTTTTATTAAGTTAATAATTTATTAAACCTATTATTTATGTTATTTATTAATAAAAACTTGTCAATACTTTCAAATGACGGTGTCTTATAAATAATGGTAGTGCGATAATTTTTTTTCCAATGACACAATTTTTTGTAATAAAAAAAAGTTATACAATATGTTCAATCAAAATATTAATAGAAGAAGAAGGGCAAGAATTCAACGTAACAGAAGAAGACATCTAATTAATTTAACTTTAAGTGTTCAACAACGCAATCAATTATCGATCAATATCGATACATTGAGAAGAATTCAACAATTACCACCACAAATTTCACAAGATGAATTTGTGAATCAATTCTTTTACGGTTCTTCTTTTTATTGAATTTTTGTATCATAAAATTGTTCACGTAAACAGAAATCTGCGAAATATTTCGACAGTAATATTTCACAATATGATTAAATACTTATAGTTTTGTAAAAGCTAAGTTTCAATATTTTTTTTTTCAAATAGAAAATCTTATCCCGTTTTTTTTTTTTAAAAAAAAAAAAATATTTATATTTTTGACGAGATTTTAAACCTTTTTTATAAAACCCAATCGTATTATACAATTCTTTTAATATCAATACGCGTTTTATTTTCGATCTTATTACTTTTTTTTAGATTATTTATTCAATTGTATATTAGTATATGCTAAATTATTCTTATTCCCTTTTTTTATCAATGTTACACGCGTTAGATGTTATCTTTTACGATTACCAAGTGATATTTAAATAGTATAATACGACTTGGGAGAGATTATATTTTTTGTATATAAAAAAGCATTTACTGAATTTTATTTTTTGATTATCGTCGTTCTTAAATCATCTTCCGTTTTAAAATAATGATTGTGATCATTGGATCATTATCCGATATTGTGGTTTCATTATTATGCTGATTATTATATCTAATATATATTTTTTTATTATATACATTTATTTGACTCATTGACTCAAAAATAAATATTTATTTAAAAAATTTAAACATGTATGTTCAATTAATAATCAAAACAAATAATGACAATCCAATAAATATATCAAAATATATCAGTAATGTTGGAACTTCAAAATATTGATTTTTTTTTGTTTTTGTCAAATGTTGATCAGTATTAGCGTTAGCATTAATGAAACAAATAAAAAATGGCAAAGTTGAAATAAATAATGACAGTCGAAATTAAAAATCTCGATACAAAAATAGAGATAATTAAAATAACCCCAAACTTGACTTTTTTTCAGTCAGAAAATAAATATGGAAAAAAAAATTCAGATTTTGTGTGAATAGTTGATTTCTTGAAGAATCAAAGATTGAACCAAATTTGAAATATAAGAATAAAGAAATCAAATATCAATTTTTTATTCATATCAAAAATTATATATCTCTCTATACAAAAGTATATGTAAATCAAGATATTGTTTAAAATCATCCATGGCATGTGAAATAAGTTTGGAATAAATAATTATTAATGTGATTATTAGATTATTTAAAATTTTATGCGAAGAAGAAAATTTAAACATCATTCAGCAAAAGATGAAAAGAAATGATTTCTAGCAAAATAAACAAATATACTGTATATAATAATCATGATAGGTGTGATGAATAAAATTTCAAAAAATATGTAAACTATATCCTTTTACTTAAAAAAATTCATCAAAATACACATTTAAATAGTCTGTTTATTTTGATTAAAAAAAATCCTTAATTTACATACAAATTCAAACCTAATCTCATAAAATTCCTTTATTAGACAAGACAAAAAAATTTTTTAGATTTTCATGATATAAAAATTTTGAAAATGATCCAGCTGGTCAGCTTATTTTTTTTTATGTATGTAAAAATTTTTTCATATGTAAATTTTTTTTATGCATGTTGGCTTTTGTAATATCATTTTTATAAAATTTTTTTTCAAAAAACTGACACAACCAGGTTACAAGAATCTAAAATTTTTGTATATAATGCATATACTACATCAGATGTCAATTTGCGTCAGATGTTAACTGGCTTAAATTATCTGTTATGGGCCAATTTTAGCTGATACAGCCGTATGACACTATTACTTTTATCAGAACAGATATGCAAATTCATCATAGATATAATGGATTTATAAAAAAAAAAACTTTAATACTCTGTTCATAACAGATAGTTTGAGTTTAGGACAATTTATTGAATCTATTTATGGTGAAAATACTATAAAAATAAAGAAAACAAAAAAGACACTGTCTTATCCGACAAGTTTGTGCCCAAAACTATTTATAACTTCTATAAAAGTTTAACCAAAAAAATTTTGTACGATTGTTTAATCTGAGTGATTTATATAATAAGGATACATATGTTTAATTAACATCGTTTTTTAAAAAAATAGTTAACTGGTGAATAGATTAAGAAATTATAATATAGAATTAAGGTTATCTAGTATGAAAAAATTTTTCAGATCAATATAATTCAAATATAAATTCAGATATAGCAATAGCCGATTTTATTAGAAATATTAATAAAAGATTAGATTGAATTAAAAATTACATTAAAGAAGCTGATATATTTATACAGAATCTTACCAATGTAATAGATGGTATAAGAAGTTCATTAAATACTGTTCAAATTAGTTTGCAAAATATTATAGCTGAGCATAATTTATATTTTCTTATAAAATAGATTTTTTTAAATTATGACTAACATAATACAATGACATAATTTGATGTAATTTATATATTTTATTAGTAAAAATTATAACTGATATAATTGATTTTGCCCATATTGAAATATTTTGACAGAATTTATTAAATAATAAAAATAGATAGATATAAGATTTTAGACAGTAGTTAAAAGATACTAGAAATGAAAATCTGCATTTCTAATATTTATTAGATAAATCTTAAGCTCAAATAAAAAGAACTAAGCAGATGTATACTAATGTCTTAAATAATAAAAGGAAAGAAATATTCACAAAATGATTATATGTAATAATACTGATATAGAGCGTTAGAGAAGAAGATATACAAATTGCATTTATTAGACACAAAATTGAAAAACAATATAGGAATTTATAGAATCAGATTCAGACTTGTAGTCAGAGTATTTTAAATTTGCAATAACAAATTTTGGTATTACAGAATAATGGTATCTAATAAATAATATATACAGTAGATATAGCAAGATATATATTGCTAAGTTTTAGTAGAAATTATAATGAAGATATTAACTATTTTATTAATGAATTTAGAAGGTATTTAACCACTTCTGGAAATAATTTGGCAAATAATACAGATAGGATTAGCATATTAGACTTTTTCAGTTATGTTTAAAAGGTAAAATGAATAAATAGTTTAAAAGAGAGATAGCAAATAAAAATTAGGAATTATTTAATATTATTTCTACTATAAATCATACTTTGACATAATTACAAGATGATAAATAAAGATGAATCATAGGACATTTATTACTTATGGTATCAGTTGAACTTAATATATAACTTATAATAACTAATACTAATAGTGATACTTTAAATACCTTTAATAATTTCCAAATATACAGTTTTCAATAAAAATTAAATACTAACAGGAGGTAAGCTAACATCTAAAATTGTGTGTATACTAAATAATACAAATTTGATAAATAAAACAGTTATATTAGTTAATATTACTCTTGAACAATTAATTGATTATTTTAAAGAAAATTAACTTATAGTTATGCAATAGTATCAATAAGCATTATTTGGTATAATAGTGCAAGAAAGCAATTCTGTAGATTCTTATTATACCAAACTTAAGAAAATTGCAAAACATATTAATATAGAAGATGATAAATTTTGTCATAAATTTTTTGGAAAACTTTCTCTAAATAATCAAATAGAAGTTTGCTTAGTAGATTTATTAATAAAATCTTTTTATCTTTAGAAAAAATTAAGAGATATAAAGTTAAATTACTCTCTGATGCCAATCTCTTTTTGCAATCCTAGTAATATATACAATCCTTTCAATCATATATATTCATTAGCTAAGATTGAGAAGTTAAATTTTTAAATTATATTTTTAAGTAATTATTCAATTATTTTAAAAAAACTTATAATAATAAATGCAAATAGCTAGAATGTTTAGATGTATCACTAAGTTTGCTTGAAATATATAATAGTTTAATTCTATCAATAAGAAATTAGAAAAAAGGTTAGAACTAGTGATGTCTTTCATATTAAGACTAAGCTTTTTAAAAAAGAATCTTTTTTAGATCTTCAAATTTATGTGATCAAAAATTATCTCAATATAAAAGTAGTCATAAATCTATCTATAAAACTTCTAAAATAAAGTAAAAGAAATTAAAAAGTAAGTTCAAGAAGAAATCCTATCATAAATGTTATTACCACTAAATGCAAAATTAAACATCTAATAATTCTGATAGCCACAATTAATCCTAATGCTAATTTTTGATCATGTCTGAAGATATATCTAAATAATCAAGGCTAGTAGTTGATACAAAAGAAAAATATAATTTCATGTTATGACAGATCCTCTGAGTCCAGGTAAGTTTATTACTAATTCCATGCAGTATTTGCTATTATGCAATCCAGCCAAATATGAATACATATATAATAGGACAACTGGCTTTATTACTGTTAAAAATATAAAACAAGATAGGGTTGTAGACGTGTTCGAATATCCAAATTGAGTAAATATTTGGAGTCAGATACTCATTATTAATATTATTTTTTTGATTAAAGATATAGATTTATATAGCAAAGTATAGAATTTAACAGCAATTTGCATAATATGGAAAGTTTAGATGATATTATAAAAGATGTGAATAAAAATATTAAAAAAGTGTTTTTAGCAGGGGTTGCACCTGAATTTTGATAAGAAGCCTATATAATTGGTCTTAAATTGACATTGAATAGATTGGTATGAGAGGTAGAGTTTATGCAAAAGATGATTATTCTTTTAAGCCAACCAGTCCAAAGCAGTAATCACATAATTTTATTTTTTCATTTGAAGATACAACATATAAAACAGAATATTTATGATGCAACCAAGCATCTTTTATTTACCAGAATTATTAGAACAGATTTTACATTTCTTAGCAATAGATAAATTCCTTTATTCCGTTCTATTTGTTTGCCAGCATTGGTACAAATGTGGTGTTCCTATTCTATGAAAATGTGTTGAGCTAAAGGAAAAGAAAGTAGAAGATAAATCTTGATTGGAAAGATTTATAAAATTAGTATGTAGGAAAGGTTGAAAACCAATTTATGGTTCGCATACAACTCATCTTAAAATATCATACTACCACTCACTTTCAAAAAAAATCAAAGGTATTGTATGCGTATTCCCAAATATAATTCATTTAGATTTCAAAAAAGTTAAAAATCTTACTAGTAAAACTCTAAAGCTAATAGCAGAATCATACCTAAATTTAAAGTATCTCAATATATCCATTTTGCACTGTGAGGGACTGGCTGATTATATAGATATAGTTTGAGGATATGGTGATAAAGACCTATGTGCAATTGCAAATTCATGCCATAAATTAGAATATCTAAATATTTCCAATTGCACAGAATTTTCCAAAATATTAATTTGTAATATTATTCATTCTTGCTCAAGGTTCCAGCATCTTAACCTTAGCTTTTGTAAAATTACTGATATAACTATATTTAATCAGGCATATTCTGACTTGCTAGCAAAATTACTGGCTTTCCTAATAAATAAGGCATGGATACATCTTACATCACAGAAGCGTAATCCATTATCTAAGATAAAAGCCAGTGGAATTAACCCAATTGTAGAGTCATTTTTAAAACATGAAGTTATTAGATATCAGAAGAGACTAATGTGCCAGAGACGAACTCAAAGTTGGCCAGAGTGCCCGATATCATTATCATTCAAAAAAATACCATTTATGTATGTCTCAGATAATGATACTCAAACTAATAGTATTGCCTGTGATCACGAGAAAGAAAACAATCAGCAGGTTATGAACGAGCTTAAAGTATTAACCTAACACCTGCTTGATTATAATAGATGAACTTTTGGGAAATTCATGCAAGACATAGAAAGGGAATATAAAGAGCGGATTAGTGTGAAAGATGCAGTTACAGGAGGCAGAAAAAAAGCTGGCATCCATGAAATCAGATTCTACTCATTAGTTGGGACACTTTTTTCTTTGCGCTTCTGCCTTGCCTCTATTTCCTTCTGCAGGTTTAGTGGAGTGTTAAACCTTAGGCGGATTGCAAGGAGATCATCCTTAGCTTTATCTACAACGAATGTATCTTTTGCATAAACCCTAACCTAATCTAATCTAACGCGTATGTACTACATAAATTTCTGTAATACCGCTTGCATGTAGAGATGTTAACAGTTCGGTCCATCCGGTTTTTGGTCCAGGAACTGGTTTGAGTGCAAAACCGAACATAGGTTTAAAACTGAAGTTTGAACCGAAGTTTAGACCGAAGTTTAAACTAAAATTTATAGACGTTGCCAGCATTTTAAATGAAATTATGTATGATGCAGATCACGAATTTAATACAGCAAACATATCGTCAAAAATTTTCATTATAAGGGCCATTTTTTTTAATCTGGTTTCCATCCAATTTCAAAATATAATAAACTTGTCCCTTATCCTTACCTTTATATATTTTCTTTCGATTATTTCTGTGAGATAGCTGGAAAAAAAAGATATATCGCAGTATTAACTCTTCCTTTTTCTGATATCTGAAAAAATTCCACAATTTTTTATTTATAATTCTTTCATCATCAGATGCCAGGGAATCATCTGATAAATTATCGCCATTTCCGACATAGTTGCAATAAAAATAAAAAAAATGATTTTTTATGCAGATTACACGTAACCGGTAATTGGACCGATCTAAAACCGGTTCACTAAACCGGTTTCTATCTCGGTTCGGTCTGACGTTTGAACTGAACCGAAACCGGTCCTATGATCAAACTGTGGTTCGAACCGTCCAATCATAGACTGTTAACATCCCTACTCGCATGTGACCATCATTTTGTTGTATGAAAAAAAGATCCTTTCGTAGAATAAAACTTTTTTACTCACTCAAAATGGAGGGACCAGTGGAAGATAGAGAAAACAACCTTTTCCTCGTCACAGGAACTCAGGTAAACTATTGTGTATGGTGACGTTGTGGATAATGATGGAGATATTCACCTTTATTTTGCATGACCTGCAGGAAAATAATATGACTGGCAAGTATTTTGATTTGAAAAACCCTATGGAGTGGGATATCGTCGGGTTCCACCGTTTTTTTATAGAAAAAAAACAAAGATAGACCGGAGAAGCTCGATTACAAGACGGCTGCAGACAAACTCACCAGGAGTTTGCGAGATATTGTGAGCACGTCAGCCAATGCTGATACGATAAGGCAGGCATTAAACCTTCAGGAAAAAGCTAAGGTGAGTGAGATTTTTCTTGTACATATGTGATGTTGCAACTGGATAGAAGTTCTCTTAGGCCGTGGCCATACCAACGGTTTAGTTGGTTTGGCTCTCTACAACTACGCGGGAATTCTGCTGATGTACCGTTTATGATCTGTTGATCGTTGTGGACGGTAGCAATAAGGGTACTTTAATTGTATTAGCAACTGCGACTACGCGGGAATTCTGCTGATGAACCGCTTATGATCTGTTGATCGTCGTGGCTGGTTGTAGCACTTTATCTGTAATTTTCTACGATTAAACTAACAATTACATAGAGAGCACGTCGAAAAGGAGGAGCTATAGATAAGATGTGGGTATCCGTAGAAGTCGAGCTAAAAGTGAAGAAATTAACAGATCTTCAGGTACGCATGAGAAATGTTATTGACATTTTATGATAGAGCTTACATACGAAATTATTTTACTGCAAAATAAGTTACATGGACTACTACAGGCAACCCAGGAGAGTCAAAATTATGCGAGTACGTTAAATCGTGGTGCCTTGAATAGGCTAGAGGATGTCATCGATTCAAATAAGCATAAGAGTGAACCTATTGACTTGAAGAGAAAGATGACTGAATCCGATGTGCCACAAGCGCCACGAAAGAAAGGCCCACATGTCTCATTCTCAGCAATCTCACCGCACAAACCGCTCCTAACAAAGGAGACGATGGCAAAGTATGCGCCCTGTAGTTCATGTCAGCTTATGCAATATCATTAATTGCCTTTTCTCTTTGGTTGCAGTCTTGCGCCAACAATAATACCAGGTTTGAAATCGCTTGTATCCAATCTTGAAGTTCAACATGAAGACATTGTCGAGGAAATAATGCGCCATTCGCGCGACCAAATCAAGCTAGTCAGCTTGCCGGAATCAGTAGTTGCATGGTTACGTTTTATTCTTGCTGTGAGTATTGTAATGCCAATTATACTTTGAAATTACGAATTTAAGCTGATAGCCTGATAATTTTTTGTAGAGTACTGTAGTTGACCGTATTGTCTTAATCGAAATTTCAGTGCACAAATCTGGCTTTAAAGCCGTGGAAGTACGAAGTGCACGGTGGCTATTTTCGTGGAATTCGGTGGTAGAATACATGCATAGTAATTCTACAAATTTAATATTGAGAAACGAGGATTTATTTACTGCTTCTAGCCATAACGATAATGTAGTATCTTCTTTTAACTGTGTACGTACATGTTTGTATAGTGTGCATTGAAAATAAATCTATAACGATTATAAGAATTTTTTTCATGGTGTTATATATTATCGGCATATAATGCTAATGTCTAACCAAATACGTGATCGTGACAAACTACTATATTTTTTTGTATATTGATTTAATCTAGCCTCGAATTCAAAAACGAGGTCGGAATAAATATTTAGCATGCATGTACGAAAAAATAAAGTAACGCATGAATGTAACCTACTATGTTTCGAAAACAATACATGTAATGATCTCAATAGCATTTAAAGTTTTGAGTTTATTCAATGAGACCCAATTCTCGAAGATGCTCCGGAATAACAGTGTATGGGTCTTCGTAATACCAAACATACCTTAGTGCAATCTGGTTCTTTTCGCATAATTCTTTCTTGAGTTGATCCCGCTCTTGCTGTTTGGTAAAGTTATTGGGATCGCCTCTATGAAAGAACTTATTAAATTTTTCGTGTTGTTCACCTTGCACTTCAATCGCAAAATTATATTCTGAGTAATATATATCAAGTTCTAATCCTTTAGGGTGTTCAGGAATTTTCAAGAAATCTGGCCTGCGATTTTCAGATGGTGAACCAAGATACTTTGTTACAATTTCTCGACATAATTGTTCGCGTTTATATTTATAACAAAATGGACACCAAGTACCACTTTTCACATTACCAAGAGATGCTTGCCATAAATGGCCTTCTTTGCAACACCATAATAATGGCAGTTGATTATTTTTATACTTGGTTGAAAGGCATTGCCCGTGCCTAGTTAATGCAATTTGCCTCGCATCCTCAAGAGTTAATTTCATGCTACCTGCACAATATGGACACCAACTTCCTTGTTGAATACTATTGGGAACGGCTTCCCATCTATGATTATTTTCACAAATCCATTCTAGCTTGGTACGTGAATTATAGTATCGATCTGAAAGGCAATCTTCATTTTTTTCTTGTGCGAGTTTACGCATATCCTCAATTGTTTGATAACGACCAATGCAAAATGGACACCATTGCTCTCTCTTTTTAATGTGGTAAAGTGTGTTTTGCCATTGATGGTTAAATTGGCAACGCCATGTAAGCAGTTCGTCTATGTTTTTATACTCAGTCGAAAGACATTCCCCTCCCCTAGATAGTGCAATTTGCTTTGCATCCTCAAGGGTTAGTTTTGCAATGCCCGCACAATATGGGCACCATGTACCAATATGTTTAAACGAACTATTCCAAATATGACCTTGATGGCATTTCCATGTCATCGGAGTTTTGGAATTACTATATGCGGTTGAAAGACACTTACCATTTCGGCTAAGTGCAATTTGCTTGGCGTCTTCAAGAGTAAGATGGGCATTTCCTGTGCAATATGGGCACCATTTACCATGATCTTTTACATTGCTAAGAGATGCATACCACAAATGACCTTTAATGCAACTCCATAGTAATGGCAATCGATTATTAATGTACTTTTCTGAAAGACATTGACCACTTTTTAATAGCGCAATTTGTTTAGCAACCTCAAGAGTAAGCTTTACTTTACCTGCACATTGCGGACACCATTGTCCTAAATTTTTAATTCTAGAAAGTGGGGCACTCCATACACGGTTTTTAGAACAGCGTCACATTAATGGAGTTCTGTTATCTTTATATTCAGTTGAAAGACACATTTCATCACGTTCTTTAGCAATTATACATGCATTATTTAATGATAGCTTTTTCATTGTTTTCTTGTCTATTATGCTATTTGATGAGCTAGCTTGTGCAAAATCCATTTTTAACTAAGGAAAAGTTGGGACAATTCTGCAGATTTTTATAGGGAGATATTTTGTTAGATTTATATGATTTGATATGCTATTTTATGAGCTAATTTGTGCAGAGACAGTTTCTGAAAGAAATTGGAACAGTTAGACTTATTTTTTTCATTAAATTTTTATTTTAAAATATGTTATTTATTAAGCTAAATCGTATAGAGTTAATTCCTAATATACAATTTTTTATTAGATCTATTTGTGAGAGACTTAGGACAATTATTAGACTTATTTATGGGATAATAAGAACAGTTAAACTTATTTTCATTAGACTTAAGTGATTAATATGTTTTTTAATAAACTAGTTTGCATAGAATCAATTTCTGATATATATTTTTTATTAGATTTAATAAATATAACTAAAAAGTTAATATAGAAATTAAGAATCTAAGACTTTTAGAAGGGTTTCTAATATAGTAAAAAAAATTGATAAAGAAATTAAGATTCAAAAATTGCTAGAAGCTTTTCTAGTATAATAAAAATCGATAATGATTTTTAAGTTCTTGAGCTTTTAGAAGTTTTTTTTAATATAATAAGAAAAATTGATATTGATTTTAACATTCTGTGACCCATACACACAATGTGAAAGTAGGGGACAGATCTTTAGTCCTTAAACCTCCACTTTCACATTGTTAATTAACAGTTAATTAATAGTTAATTAACCTATAAGTAATGTATATATATTAATTATATATAATTTAAAATACATAAATAATATATTATAATTTATTAAAAATTTATATTTTATTTATTCTTTATCTAAATTAATTATATATTATTATTATCAGAATTATCATCTTCATTATGATTATTAAATTATAAATTTAGTAATTATAATTTATAAATTATGATTATTAATTTATAGGATTTAATAAATTAAATTACATAACTTAAATTTTTACATTTTTATTGGTTAATTAAAAGTAATAGTTAATTAACCATTTTAGACTAATTATAAGTAACATAATTAATGGTTAATTAATTCCCATCCCTACATGTAAGTATGATATCATGTATCAACACTGACTGGATGACTATATATATATATATCTGTACCAATATTAACCTACTAATATCTTGGTAATAAAAAGAATACAAAACTAGATAAATGCATGGATATTTCTTAGTAATAAAAAAGGTATAGAGTATTATAAATATACAGATAGCTTCTTGATAATAAAAAGAATTCAAATGATAAAAATAATTTGTTAACAATTTACATATAACTAGAAGTTTATATATAACTGAATAATAATTTAATATAACTGGCTAACAGTTTTATAAACCTGTTAGCTAGTTAAAAAAAAAAAATAATTTTTTTAAGCTTAATTTATAAAAATAATATTAATAATATTTCTTTTTTTTAAAAAAAAGTTCAGTTTAAAATCTTAAAACAGTTTTTTTTTGAATAATAATTTAAGGAAAAGAGAAAATAATGATTTTTTTTTTTTAGATTTTAACTTAAATTTAATTTTAAAAATTTTAAAATAATTTTTTAATAAAATAGGTAATTTAAATAAGATTTTTTTGTTTAATTTATAAAAAATATTATTATTAATATTTTTTAGATTTTTAATTTATAAATTATTAGTTTAAACTTTTTATATAAATCATAGGTTATTTTAAATATGATTTAGCTTAGTTTAGTTTAAAAAAATCATATTTATTCACAAATTAGCTTAGTTTATATGAAGTATTATTTGCTTTTTTCTTATAAAGTTCAAAAATAATAGAAATGACTTTAAAAAAAAAGAGTAAGATTCTTTTCTAAAATAAATTAAATCTAATATGAAATTACTTATAAATTATTCTTTTAGTAACTACCAATGATTGATATTTTGTTAGTAATTAATGAATTATCAATTGATTTATTCAGTACAACACAACCACTTATTTTTGTATCACTTTTAGTCTTTTGTTGTGGTCCATACTTTAACACAGTAATTTGTCAAAATTTTGGCTGGCATTAAAAATCAATAATATTCATTATAAAATTGTATCACTGCATGAATTTAGTTACCAATCGTATGAATTAACAAAGAACAAACAAAAAGATTATTATTTGTTATTTTGACAAAATAACCGTGCATCTAATTGCATTGAATTATGTAAAATCAGTCTTATAATAAATCAAAAGTTAATGCAATTTCAGAATAGTAATTGATAATAGTAATATATTTCATCACTGCTAATCTTATTTATTTTACGAAATAACTTTTTATATTCAGATAGATAAATATCAATTTATACTATATGCCAATAAATTTAATAAATTTTCATCGATTTCGCGTCATTTTACCAAATAATAATAATAATAAATTTCGTATTTGTGTTTGTGATATAATAAAAAACGATAAACTTAATTAACTACATAACAACATCCGACAAAATATTGTTATCATAGATGACAATTTTTTTTATAATATTTGTGATAATAAAGGAAAAGAAACAAAAAAAAGAGATCGTGTTAAGAATTAATAAAAAGATTTATGAATTGACGTTATCATAAAATATAAAAAATGAGAAATACCAATCGAAGGTATAGTATTTCATTAAAAAAGTAAAGATTAAGTATAGGATCAATAATACGATGTTGTGTTTTCGAAAAATCAAATTGGATATATAAAAACGAGTAATGTTACTAGTGGTTCAAAGAGGAAATCGAAAAGAAAGGTATAAAGGACATAAATAAATATATCATTTAAATCGGGTTTGAATTTCAAACCCATCTCGAAATATTATTGGTTTAATAAAAAGAAGAACCATTGAAAAATGGTAAAAATACATTTTGCCTAGGCAATTGTTGTATTCTTCTTAATGATATATTTTGCGTATTCCGCGGATATAAATTCTCTTTAAAAAACCGCTTTCTTCTACGTTCAACGATATCTCGTCTATGTAAAGAAGGCATTAGATAAGATTGATTGGTTTTAAAAAATTTTTTCTTTTATATATACCAATACCGTAAAAACAAGTAAAGAGGAGGTGTATTTATAACAAATTTTAAGTTGTTGAGACAATATAATACTAATTAAAAATAATCTTGGTATTAAAAATTCTTTAGACTAATCTAAGTTAATCGTGGTCTTTAGAGTTGATAATTGTACAAATGAAAATTCGTATGTAAGGGTTTTTTTTGATTGTTTACATTATTAAAATTATTTAATCATGTGGAACATTAATAATAATTATAAACATTCAATATTCATTTTTGTTTAATTATCGATGTAATTAAAGATCTAAAAAATAAATAAATATAATATATTTTTATATCAAACTATAAATATAATACATTACATTAAATAGAAAAATTTAGACTGCTGCTGCTGCAAAAAAGCCGCCAAATATATGAAAGGTCATATTTACACAAATATAATTATTGAAAGAGAAATTAAATTAAGTATAACACCCCAAGCAAAAATGTATGTTGATAATGGTTGTACTATGAAATAACAAAAATAACAAGAAAAAACTTGTTATTCTCTAAATTTTTAAACATGATTTTACAATCATGCTTTGGATTTTGAAACGGTAAACGGGGAAGAAATAAAGTGGATTAATGAAATCAAATAAATCTTGTGTATTCAATGATTTTTATATTATAAAAGTCGAAAATAAAGAGATTGGATCGTGGCTTAAATTTTAACGCTTATTTCGCTTATTTGTTATTTAATGGCGTGTAAATTTATTATTAAGCTGTCAAAAGTTATGTACCCCAGCTATGATAGACATATTGGTGTATTACGGTCTTACTAAATTTGGTTTATTAGATTTATTTATATTATTATTTATTCATAATTTATTTTATTACACCATGCTAACGTTCATAGTGATTTATTTTTTTATAGAAACCTCCTTTTTTTCATTAAAAAAAAATCCGATACAATACATTCATCATTCAAAGTATTGTCTTTTTCTAATATAAACACAAATTTGGTGAATCACAATGATCATCCAATTTTTAATCCAATTTGTTTTTCGTGATTTGTGTAATGATGGTACAGAAGCGCAAGAGGGGGTAAGTTAGTTTTTTCTTTTAGGCTTCTTCCAGACAGTGAATTTGGCGGGTTTTCTTGGCTTCTCCTATCCGGAACAGTCTCTTGAAGGTAATGTGAAGGGGGAACTTGGGGGTTCACTTAAAGAACGTTTACTAACGTTCTTTTGAAATTTTTTTTTTAGGATTTGGACTTGGAAGATTCTTGGAAGTGAGTTTATGTTGGATTTCTATTTTAATACTTCTAATTTAATACTTTAAAGAACGTTTATTAACGTTCTTTTTTGATTTTTTTTTTTTTACAGGTATCTTCCATCGGATTGATCTGATAAATTGGAAGGTTCATCATCGGATCATCAGATCAGGGACGATGATTTCCTGTGTTTCACATAATTTCACAGAATTTCACAGGAAATCACAGAATAGGGCTATAAAAAATGATGATAATTTTCAAATTTTTGGCCTGATTTAGGATTTGCAATCATTATAATGCTGGCTGACATTAAGTTTGGCCAGAATTTGCGAATTATAATGTTGGCTAACCTTGTATAATTCTGTCCAAATCACAGAATTTCACAGAATTTCACAGAATTAACTTTTAACGGATGGCTCATCAATTCCCCACCTACCACTACAGTATATTAAATTTTATTTTAAATTTCAATAATTTTGCCAAATTTTATGTTACATATTGGATATTTAAACTTATTCTTGAAGTTAAATTTTAATTTATTGTAAAACTACAACTTCAAATCACTTTGATATATTTCATATTTCTTTTGATTTAGTTATCCTCATATTTCAAATTTCATTTCAATTCTTTAATTCCTAAAGAATTTAATTAAATTAATACAAATTTTATATATAATTAGAATGAATAATGATAGTATCCATAAAGTACAAAGGAAGATAATTTGATAAAAGTATCTAATTAAGCTATCTTTTTGAATTACAAGAATGTTAAATTTTCAGATCATGATTTTTGTGAAAAAATTTTCTACTGATTGAAGAATAGCTTGACTGATAAAGTATTTTTCGCAAATCATATTTACATGATTAAATCAGCGTTTAAACTGCAATCAAGGTATTCTTAATCAAATTCATTCTTAGAATATACAGTATATACTTGTTTAAATTAACCATTAATACAGTATGACTATGGCACTAATTATGGAATATACCGTATCAATGGTTTCAAAGTTTTCTTTTAATTAAAGATAAGATGGATTCAATTTCTTTTTTTTCTTTTGTCAAATAAAGAGATGCACTTATATTAATAACTTTAGTGTTTATACAAACTAAATTGAGATGAATTATCAAATACTGGATATTTATTTAACAACCTTTGTATGTTTTAATAAACATTATTGTAAAAAGAATAGGATCAAACTGGTTATTTAAAACGATTAGTACTGCTTGTTCCACAGAACTTCTTTTTTAAAAATCATATACTTTCTTGTTATTTGACATCTATATAAAGAATATTCTGAGAATTTAATGGGAAAGCAGCTTTTATTATCTAAAATGAAGTAATTATCCGACCAAACGTGTATTATGACCTTATCTGTATATCAAGAGAATTAAATCTGACAGATGACACTAAACAAAATTGGATAAAAATTTCGACATGTGAATCATTCATAAACTTTGTAATTGAGATTCAGAAGATCAACCACCGAATTTGTGTTTATATTAAAAAAAAGGGGTCATTATCAAAATTACACAAATACTGAAACATTTTGAATGATTTTTTTTTTTCAATTTTCGAAAGTCGTAAAATTTGTAAAAAAAAAAAAGGAGGTTTTTATAAAAATAAACCCCACATGAACGTTAGCATGATTAATAAAATAAATTAAACCCAAATAATAATATAAACAAAGAATAACAGACTAGATAAAAAAGGAACAATTGAATAAGAGAGCATAAAATCCCGCAGTAAGTACGTAAAAAGTTCCAAAATTTGCTTCTCTGGATGTATAAAAAACCGGTATTTAGAATAAATTAGTAAGATCATAATTCAAGAGTAACCAATCAATTATTAATTATTGCGGTTAATATTATGCTATTTTGTCTATTTATTATTATTTACTGTATATCTGTAAAATTTTTGACAGCTTAAATAATATTACACGAATTATTTTAAAATAATTGAAACACCATTTACGCCATAAATTAACCACGATTTAATCATTAAATGTACATATTTATATTCCACTTTGTTATTTCATGAATAATATAATCATGTTCGTCATACTTAATTTAATTTCTCTTTCAATACGGATTTCATATATTTGACATATTTTTTGCAACTGCAGCGGTCAATTATTTCTCCGTAAACTATTGTTGGTTTCTTCGTTTAATTCTTTATTTAACGAGTATTAATGTGCTTCATATGATTAAAATCCCCAAAGGACCTAATATGGATAATTTTAATGATGAAACAAACATTTTAAAGTTTTAGAACTTTTGATGAAAAAAAAAACTCTTGCATACGAATTTTCATTTGTACAATAATCAACTCTAAAAACCACGATCAACTTTGATTAGTCTAAAGAATTTTTATTGGTTCAGCAATACCAATATTATTTTTATTAGTATTATATTATCTCAAAAAAAATTTGTTATAAATACACCTCTTCTTTTACTTATATATAAAAGAAAAATTTTTTAAACTAATCAATCTTTTATAATGCCTTCTTTACATAAATGAGATATTGTTGAACGTAGAAGAAAGCGCTTTTTTAAAGAAAATTTATATCCGCAAAATATATCATTAAGAAGAATACAACAATTGCCTAGGCAAAATGTATTTTTACCATTTTTCAATGGTTCTTCTTTTTATTAAACCAATAATATTTCGAGATGGGTTTGAAATTCAAACCCGATTTAAATGATATATTTATTTATGTCCTTTATACCTTTCTTTTCGATTTCCTCTTTGAACCACCAGTAACATTACTCGTTTTTATATCCAATTTGATTTTTCGAAAACACAACATCGTATTATTGATCCTATACTTAATCTTACGTTCGATTGGTATTTCTCATGATAACGTCAATTCATAAATCTTTTTATTAATTCTTAACACGATCTCTTTTTTTCGTTTCTTTTCCTTTATTATCACAAATATTATAAAAAAAATTGTCATCTTTGATAACAATATTTTGTCGGATGTTGTTATGTAGTTAATTAAGTTTATCGTTTTTATTATATCACAAACACAAATACGAAATTTATTATTATTATTATTTGGTAAAATGACGCGAAATCGTTAAATTTATTGGCATATAGTATAAATTGATATTTATCTATCTGAATAAAGTACCTTTTTTTTTTAAAAAAAAAAATTGTTTAATTTCCACATATTATAAAAAGTTATTTCGTAAAATAAATAATACTTTAATATTATCAATTAGTACTATTCTGAAATTGCATTAATTTTAATTTATTAACTGATATATAACTTCAATCCTTCGTTTTTTTCATGCTTTTCAATCCAAAAATTTAATAATTTTGGCATTAAATTACGTAAAATCACATTATTATTTCGTCTACTGTATATGATATCTTTAGAAAATTCAAATCTTACAAACAATTTGTTATAAGATAATCATAAAAAGGATTCGTATACAGTAAATACCAGGTGATTTGTATAGCGATTTAATGAACATGTATACTAATAAAACCAGAATTGACAAACTTCAGTATAAAATATGAATTATATTCAGTACAATACAACTACTACTTATTTTTATATCTTATTATTGGAGTTATTGATTTATTAACTTGGAAAATTTTAGTATATTGTGGTATCATATGAATTAACAAAGAACAAACAAAAGTATTTGGTAGATACAAATTTATTGTATTTATAATTCAATATTTAATTTTTAATATAAAAAGTCAATAAGAGAAGTTATTGAAAGAATATATTACAAAGTAATTTCATATCGAATTCAATCTGTTTTATTAAATATACTGATTTTAAACTTTATTAGAAAATACAATAATATTAAAAGATACTCTATACTATAGTGATATATACTGTAGTCTGTAGATACTAGATATATAGTATTTGTTTAATTATAAACATAACAAATTTTTTGAGTATAGAGTTCCGCACTGTAATAATTGTTTGTATCATTTAGATTTCAGCCTTTTTGTTTAAAAATTTTAATTTTCATTAAAATAAGTCGATATTATCTATTTAAATAGGAAATTCGTGTGAATTTGTGATTTTTTATGTTTCCCTTAAAATAATAATAAAATCTTGTAGATAAAAAGACATTCTGAAGAGTGAAGAACGATAGATCGCGAAATTCCAAAAAAAAAAAAAAAAGTTAATAAAAAGGAGAACCGTTAAAGAATTGATTGGCAAATTCTTCTTGTACATTCTGTGGTGGCAATTGTTGAATTCTTTTCAACGTGTCAATATTTATCAATGATAAGCTTCTTAGACGTAGTTGACCACTTCTATTGCAATGAGCTAATAAAAATCTTCTTTTTCTTTGAATAATAATATTGTTATTTTGATTTGAAGAAATCATTGATATATCGTAATATATATATATATATTTTTTAACATCCTAATAGACTACAGTCGGTCGACTTGGTACGTGTATTTATATTTAGTAGTTTAACTAAATAAGTTTATAGATATAAAGACATTATTACTAAAATAGGTTAATAATCGATTACATCATGATTTTCAAAAATAAGCATTTCTCGGAGATATTAATTAACCATTTTTTTTTAAAAAAAAAATCCATGCCTTTTGAGACACCAAAATTACTGATAAATGACAATCATCTCATTGGATCATTTAATAAAAATCAATCAAGTTGTATTTTCTTATTAATTGTTAATCCATTGTATTTTTGTATTATATTGAAAAATAGAAAATATTGTGTCCCCGTAAATAACCTTAAAACCAATTTTGTTGACGTCAACATGTCGAAATGAACAAAGTAAAGATAGAAATTATTATAGCATACATTAGTAACATTACGTAATAAATTTTTCTTTTTTCGCTTTCATCCCATGAATTCTTAATAAAAATAGATTTTCATTTTCAAAGTTGTTATTAAATTTGGATCATTTTGAAAAAGTGTGATAAATGATTTAAAACAATCATATACAGTATATATTATATATATTAGACATGCCATATCTCAGCTGACTGATAGAATTGAACATTAAATTTTTCGATCTTAATATTACTAAATAAACTAAATTTTATAATATTATTATTTCCAGATTTAATCATAAAGTGGACGTTGGCAGGCTATAAATCCTATAAATGTTACAAATTCCTACTAAAAGGGATAGATAAATTTGAGACATCATTTATTTACAGAAATTTTAATTAAAATACACTTAAGACAATAAGAAAACATGAAAACATTATTTTTTATTTTGTTTTTTTTTCAATAATAAAAAACCTTAGAAAATTTAATCAACAAATTTTAAGTATCCATACATTAAGGATATGTCTGACTCACATAAAAAAAAAAAAAGGAAAAAAATATTAATTACTGAAATGGAATACTGAATAATAATAAAATTATAAAAGAATAAAAAAAAAAAAATATATATATATATATATATATTTACAAAGGATAATAGTAAGGAGAATATGTTTACAACAGCAAATTGATATCAATTGCATTATCATTTTTTTTTTTTTAACGCTTTCATCATCCTACGCATTAATTTACGACACCTTTCGTTCTTTGTTGAATCCTCCTTGTTAATTCTTTTCATTAGTATTCCCAGATAATTCTGATATAAGAAGGATCAGCAGGTTCATATTGAACAGCGTAATAATTTTTACACCTGAGTTGCATGAACTCTGCTATCTCTCTAACCAACATTTGTATTTCCTCGGCTTTCTCTTCTTTCATTTGTATGGAAAATACAAGATCTGGTATTTTTATAATAAGTCGCATTAAATGTTCTGCACCATAAATTGAAGAATAAGGGAGTTCGGGATATTTTTCTACCATTTCAACAAATTGTTGTCGTTCAAAACGATAAAGAAGATAAATTGGAAGTGCCTCATTAAAAAATTCTTTAAAATCTTCTACATCATCATCTACATCCAATTCTTGTTGTTTAGTAACCTTATTATGTTCTCTCAATTTTTCTAAATACCAATCTAAAAATTCCTTTAAAATGTCATCAACAGTTTTTTCTCTTGGCATTGGATGTATAATTAATTGATTTTTAGTTATCCATTGCCATTCATCAATCATTCTAACTTTCTCTTCAATCTTTACATCAACTGATAATCTAATTCTTTTTGAACGAAATTTTTGATTTTTTTTATCTCCTCCTTCTAAATCACTTTCATCTTCTTTAAACCTCCTTTTATTATTATTAATATTATTATCATTATTATCAGCTGAATCTTGTTCCGATGATTCAACTATAATATGCTTCTTTGGCATCATATACATTTCTATATTTTCTTGTGTCTTTTTAAGTAACCTTGATTCAGGTACCCATTCATCCCATTTCTTATTCCATCCTTTATAATGTACATGATATTGTGGTCCTACTTCGCCAACTTTACTAGTATATATTATTCTTGTATCTAAAATTTGTGCTATATATACTGTAGGTCCATGATAACATAAAGCTTCTTCTCCTTTTTGATATCGTAATGTTACATGAGGTGATGAATTTCCCGAACTATCATAGGATGTCGACGAAGGTGAACTCAACGAAGAAACATCGGTTAAAGATCCATCAGAAAGTATTGAAGCCATTGTTTAAAAGAGAACTTGTCAACGGAAGGTATAAGTAAGAAAAAAAAAACTTTTTTGTTTGTACTTTTTGAAAATAAATATGTTAAAAAAAATGTAAACAGTTAATATAAAATAAATGATTTTCTTTTAATTAAACACAGACAATGAAACATATAGATTCCAAGATTTGACTGAGACTTTTAAAAGATTTAGAGTAAGAGAATAATTCTCTCTCTTTTTTATACAATCGAATATTATTGTTTATTACGAGATTAAGTCACGTGACATACTGATAGTCAAAATTATTTTAGTTATATTATTATATTAATATACAAATATATATATATATATATATATTTTTTTTAAAAAACAAAGCTCTAATAATTAATTGTTAATTAATAAAGAAATAAGAAAAGAAGAAATAATCTAATAAGACTCCATATAGAAGCAAAAATTGAATAAAACATTAATGATAGGAAACTAATTCTGATATAAAATGGTAAGCTTTTATAATGTTTTGTGATATCTGGGAAAATAATTGTAAATGCATTTGGTATAAGAATCATTACAACATAATGAATATATGATTCAACATCTGTATTAAAATTTAAAGAGAAAGAAAAATTAGATTTCATTTTAATATAAAAAATTATTAGATATGATATTTAAACATTATATTTACCATCCCAATTGTCAATTATTTCTACATTGTCACCTACATTTAATAAGAATTTACGTATGTTAGATCAATGTATATATGAAAAAAGAAAAAGGAAAATCTATGTGTCATACCAATAAATGCTCCCGGAATGCTATATTCTAATGAGATATCTTTTATGACCTTATGAGGTGGTGGGGTGAGAATTTGATTGTCTTTGTTATTTTCTGCATAAGTTGAAGGTGGACGCGATAATTGTGACTCGAAATCTATTATTTATTATAAGAAATAGAAATCGCGTTAAATTTTAAATAGTTAGATTTTTTTTCTTCGAAAATGAATTACTTACCAAAAAT
The DNA here is from genome assembly GCA_003550305.1 of Glomus cerebriforme. Lineage (NCBI taxonomy): Eukaryota > Fungi > Glomeromycota > Glomeromycetes > Glomerales > Glomeraceae > Glomus > Glomus cerebriforme. Next base: position 59,824 of record QKYT01000213.1, read on the forward strand.
ATCCGAGTTATTATTAGCACTCCAATGAATGTCAGGATCCAAAGTATGTTGACGCCTTGCATACAAGGAGACCATTTGATGATAAGTATCGGGAGAAAAATTTTCGGGCTCTGGTAAACTTGGGAAATCCAAAAGACGTTTTGTGTAAATAGCTTCAGGATGTGTAAAAAAATTTCCATCCTTTTGCTTCCTTTCACCATCAACAATATTAAATTCTGCTGCAATGTCAGAAGTAGAATCATTACATAAATCTAACCACCATTGTACCCAAATATAAACTTCTTCGGCTTCAGGACGATTTAATGGATTTGCATCCCAACATCTTTTAATTAATTTGGCTAAAGATTTTGGCATTGAATTATTAATATGAGGTCTTAATCCACAACAAATTCTTTGCGCTAACAATTTATCATGAGCATTTAAATCAAATGGGGGTCTTTGAATTGCTACTTCCCACATAACTACACCAAGACTATATACATCTGCTGCTTTGTTAATTGGTCCTCCTCGTAAGACTTCTGGTGCAATATAAGGAAGAACTCCATAAACTCCATCTGAATATGATAATGTTGGCGAATCATCACCATGATTATTCAAATTTATCTCGGTTAATATGGTGCTATTCATTAAACGTCTTAAATTTCCCGTGTGAAGATTCTTGTGGACGAAACCTGCATCATGAATACGATGAAGAACAGAAGCGACATCGGCAAGAATTTCTAATTTTGTTTTCCAATCATATTCAGGATAAGGAAGAGAACTATATAAGTAACTTCTCATGTCTCGTTCAATGCAGCGAATAACTAATGCATAATCCTTTGTAGCTGGATCTTGAGTTATTCCATAACATCGAATCAAACCATTTTTACCATTTTGATGTGACAATAACTAAAGAAAATAATCACATTAATACATTAGCTAAATTAGAAAAAATTTTCACAAGAAATCACGTGAATTACTCACCTCATTAACGAAATTCGCAAAGTCAGTTGATAAACCTTGAAGGACTTTAACATAGAATTTTTTTCCAGATTCACTTCTTCCCCATTCTTGTTTTATATTATCCCAATGAGTAATATAACCATCTAACCAACTAACAGAATAAGCGGATCCAAATCTACCAATTCCAATATGTACAACTTCCATTAAACGTTTCCATGGGATCCATTCCAATATTTGAGAATAATTTGTTGCAGTTAATTGTAAAGTAGAAATAAATTTATCAATATCTTTATTTCCACTTGTCCATGTATCAAATCTTGCTTCAAATCTTTCGTTATTACATTTTGAACACCATTCTTCGTTAAGTTTTGGATGTTGACATTCCTTACAGAGTCCATATAATTCAAGCCTTTGTTCTAATTCAAGTCTTTGTTCTAATTCTGAATCATCTATTGAACTTGATGTCGTGTGTGTTGGAATAAAATCCGAATGTTTAAATTCCACTTCCATCATTAAGATTTAAATAAAATATATTTTAAAAAAAATTTTTTTTTATCCTAATGTCGCAGAAAGCATACATGCAAAAGTTGACTTTCAGCCAACGTGATTAATTTGATATAATATTAATTTTAAAAAAGTAAAGAAGATAAAAAGATAATAAAGAAAGAAAGAAAAGGGGGACCTTGAGCGCAAGCATATTAAGATACAAAATATAAATATCAATTACATTTTACATTGTTTATTATTTGAAAATCGATTTGATAGCAAAAATCCCCTGCATTTATTCCATCTTAATTAAAAGTTTACTATAAATGGTATTTTAATTTAAAGTTTTGGCGCGAAAAAAAAGGACCGAAAAAAAAAATCAATTTGTAACATCAGAAAGAACCAATTATAATATTGATTTTAATAAAATATTTAGATGCTGTCATACATGATTGATATTGTAAAATTGCATATCTTGCATTTTATACTGTTCATCACCCAAAACTAATTTGACTGTAGGTGCACAATTTATAACGTGATCACACCAATAGAAATTTTGTATTACCGAAAAAAGGTATCTGCTACCGAAATCCATTTTGTATTACCGAAAGTCATTTTACCAAAATTCGTATTATCGAAAATCACTTGATCGAATGCTTTAACTGAAGGGACACGTCTTTCGGTAATACAGGTTCGGCAAAATGGAAGTAGACTTCGGTGAAATGTACCGAAACCGGTTAAATTGTGATAGTAAAAGAAGCATATATTAAATAAATAATTATAGAAAAATAAAATACCCTATCATTTAAATAGATATGTCTAATAATCAAATGCAGTAAAAAATCGAAAACTTATAATAATAGCAGCACTGATATTTCTAAGCCACTGGCTCCATTATTATAATATAAATCTGAGATGAATTAATTCTTTCCTTTTTTGGGGGGGTTTGGCTCAAAAAAATTTTTGATAAAATTTTTAAACCCTTTATTTCAAAGAATATGAACGAAAGTCAACAAAGAGAAGTATGCTACTTGAGGTGTGTCATTAAATTGGGAAAACTTGAGATTGAATGGTCTATTATCACACCATCCACCTGGGACTGGATTGGGCTCTTCGAAGACAAAAACACAGAAAATAGGAATTGGCTCAATGGTCATTGGTTCTACATTGGGAATCATGGTAATCGCACAATTCTACCTGATGGACGACATGTTTACACTGGTAGCCATTGAATCGGAACAGTTTCTGGACAAAATCAAATAAGACTTAATACATATGAGTCTTACGGAGTGTTTAAGACTTATGCATACGCTAATATACTTAATCCTGATTTCGTAAATTTTAATAAGATTCGTGTACAGTACACTATCTTAACAGAGGATTACAACATTTATTTGACAACCACAAAATCGATTGGGGTGACAACTGGAATATGCAGAACAGAGAAAGACTCCTGGAGACCCTTCAAGAGTTTGTTGACAGAAATACAAACAATGTTAATGTTTACCTTGGAACATATAAGACTCAAAATGTATATCTTGTTGTTGATCCCGAATCATACATAATTTACCGCGGTGGAGAGAAGGATTATTTCTTATGGTCCGGATAGAAGTTGAGCAGCAACCAATATAATTATGTAACACAACACCATATAAATTAAATGCAACCGTACTTATAGTGTTTGAAGATATCCTTGAACAACTTGCCAATTCTGAAGGCGAAAGAGATGACTTAATTAAACTATTTTTAAATACATATAATATGACAAAAATAGTTATGATAAAAAAGTGTATGATAAACTTGGTTAGTTATTTATTTTAGCTGTAAGTTACATTCCGTTGTCATTTGAAGGGAGGGCCAGATGATAATTATGAACTTGATTTTGATAAGATTAGAAAAAAGACTAGGTAAACTTGAAAAAATCACACTTTAAGTGATAAATTTTAAATTAAATAGTATTAAAATACATGACTTGATTCTCTAGTCAAATGATGCCTGCTTTATGAATGAAATATACTTGTCTTACAGTACGAAAATTATATGTGTAATGAATACAGCTAAGTAAAAAATAAAAGTAATAAAATGAGAGGAAATTTTGCCCCATATAATGGTCTGCTATTACACATTTCTATCATTCTACATGTTATATCTTTACTAAATAACACTATATAGGTTAATTATTACCTAGTTATGAGTAGATTGTTACCTGCTAATTGTTTTCAGTGTTCTGGACCTTTTTATTATTAAGATAATATCTGTGCTTTTTCACTGCTCTATGCTCCTATTATGATCAAGAGGTTATCGCCGGCACTATAGTGTAAATTCTAACCTGATCTTTGGAGTGCAATATCTTAGCTTCCACTGATTGGATTTATGCGATTCTGAAATGCCATGGATTGGAAATCTGGTAAAAATTATGGAATAAGAAATTTATCATTCCATGGACCATGGCATACCGGATCAATTTTTGCTTAGTAATACAGTTGCAATAATTGCTTAGTAATGCTTATCAATGAAAATCATATAAGATCCAAAATCAAAAATCATAAACTATACTTTTCCTCTCATGTATTTATCTGCACACCAAGCAACTAAGAAACTTGGAATCTTATCAGACACCTTGTATCATTGGCTAAAGTAAGGAAAAATTACTGCTAAAATGTCTCCTTCTGGTACTCACCTTTACAACATTTCTTGCATTTTTTCAGAGTTGACTTTCTGAAATGCTAATAATAACAACACTAACACCACTGCCACTACTACTACTGCTGCCGCCACTACTACCAAAAAAGGATTTCTCTATGCCCGAATCTCTAGTGTCAAGCAAAAAGAAGACCTTGAATGACAGAAACAACTCCTTAGCTTCTGATTTTCAACCTATAAACTTGTTAGTAATATCAGCTTGGATGTCAACTTCAAATGACCAGGACTTAAGATCTTATTGAAACAGTCAAGTTGAAGAATGGTCTCAGAAATTGTAGTTACCCACTATGATTGACTCTGCCAGTTTGTTTTCAACCTCATCCAGACATGCTCTCCCTCCATGCAACAAAAATTGTGGTTCTCTTCAACGATGTGACCTTTGACGAGCATAAACTTTCTCAAGATATCCTTGCAATTAATACTGTCTTCATCTGTTAAATGCAAGGAAAAAAAGCTGCTCTGCATAGATGAGAGCATCAAAACAGGCAACTTAACCAAGAAGAAAAAAGTCAGTGCAATAAGAGCATATACCAAATGACAATGCTTAAATAGTGTTCCGCAGACGATTCAGCCAAATCGAATTTGATTCAGAATTGATTCAGATTTGATTTGATTCAGAATTTTTGAATTGTGAATCGAATCTGAATTTGATTTAATTAGATTCGATTCATTGAATCGAATTCAAATCAGTCAAATCCAAATAAAATCTGAATCAAATTTGATTCGACCGATTGTCATATGTTATTCATCATATGTTTAATTTTGCCTAAATTTTATAATGCTGGCCAAAATTTTTTATTTGGATCTTATGTAACATTATACAATTCAAAAAGGAAATTTTGTTTCTCTCAAAAATTGAAATTTTGGGTTACATGAGATTTTTAAAAAGGCAATTTTATTGCAAATCATTTAATTCTGGCTGGAATTATGAATCACGTGACATTGGCGATATTCAAATCAAGAATTCAAATTGAATCTGAATTGATTTAATTTGATTCGTTTAAATATAGAATCGAATTTAAATGATTTGTGATTTGATCAAATCAAATTCGAATCTGATTCAATTTGATTTAATTTGATTCATGCGAAATACTATGCTTGAAAGAAACTTTCAATCATACACTACTAGTCAAAGCGTATCCCAACCATTCTCAGAAACAATTATTTGAAATGTTGGATGGGATTGGTGAGATTGCTTATAATTCTGTAGTAAAGTGAAGCAAAAGATGTTATTTTATAAAGGAAGATGGCATCATAAAACCTATGAATCATTAACAGAAACTTTCTTTATTTAATGATATCTGAGCTGAAAAAATGTTGACAAAGTAAATGATAAGAAACTGATCAATTTAGCTATCTGGGGGTGAAAAAAAATTCATGAGAGCTGTAGTTTGTTTAGGAATGCTATTACATAAAATACTAAATATTGCACTTGCTGATGAAGTAATAGATGAAGCATTAACTGCTAGAAGTGAGATTATTAAGCAAAATACTAAATATTCACAAGATGAATTTATTAATACTCTATCATTTTGAACTTATAAAGATCTGTAACAAACCATTACTATCTGAGCTCAAAATTTTTCATCTTCAATATGGGACTGTTTTTACATCACCTACCTGCACATTTCATCAATATATACTTCACATCATTATAAGCCTAATACAATATTAAATAGTAACCAATATGCTTTGTATCCTCTATATTTTGAAAAGAAACATAAAAATAACAATGGCCTATTTCCCACAAGGTCTCTTGTGATAGCAAACTTACTTATTTTCATCAAACAAATGAATGGAAACTTGCATGGGTCTATGAAACTCAAAACAGCTCTGTAAAACCCAAGTGAATAGCTCTATTCATGCAGACTCTATTGATCCAGGAGTTAGAATACCATTCATATGATACTCTCCAACAAAAGGTGTAGGTAAAATTGGTAAACATGATATTAGTCAGATTGTTCATCTATATACATATATAGATAATCTTATCTTAAAAAAAGATTAATTAATCATCAAAGCGCAAGAAGAAGAAGGCAAAAAGGATCAATAATGCTATTTTTTGAATGCAGTGAAAAATTATTCATTTACAAAATGAAATTCACAGAAAAGCAATTGCATTCTTTACTCATAAATTTGATGTCATTATTATCCCTTCTTTTGAAGTATCAGGTATGATAAGTTAAAAAACAAGAAAGATTACTCAAAAAAATGCTTGGCTGGGCACATTATCAATTTTGCCAACATCTAGTAGCCAAAGCAGAAGAATTTGGAGTTCATATTATTATCCAAAACGAAGCCTATACCTCTAAAACTTGTAGCTAGTGTGAAAAATTCAAAAAATTGGAGGGTTTGAGGTGTATAATTGCCAAAATTGTAGAACTGTAATGGATCGAGATGAAAATGATGCTCGGGAATCTTTCTCTGGGCATTGCTTGATGGAGCCTTGATTCTCTCCAGAGATCATGCAGGAAGTAATAGTTTTACTTAGCAATGCTTAGTGTTACCTATTATTGATGTATTACAATCAATTCATAGTAATTAAATTCGGCACAAATATTATGTATGCTATTACAATCCGTCTAACATGTCAGTAATCATATAGTTGGCAAGAGTTCTAATTTTTGTGTATTTAAACATCATGATAATTATGATGGGTTGTCACGTGACGTATCAAAGAGTCATGCATAAATAATGTTAAGAATATTTTGATACTTGATTTTGCACTTATTAAAAATACAAAAGCTGAAATTATACATTTGATTTTTGATATTAGTTTATGGGATAAATTTGTTTTTTCATCCGTATAAAATTCTACGATATTGAAAAAAAATATTTACGGTAGTAATAACTTTTTTGTTTTTAGAATGTTTTGGAATCTTTAGCAAAAAAGCTATAAATTATACTAATTGTTCTATTATTTTGTTGAAGATGGGAGAAGTGTGTGATGCTGTCATCGTAATTTTGTTATTTTATGTCATGAAATTCATCTTAATGTCTCGTTTCTTCACTTCTTTTTTCCTTTAAAAAAAGGAATTAACACTAACAATCTTAAAATAACATCGTTGTTTTTTTAAGTGGAAATTTTTGGATGTTATTATTAAAAATAAATTAATCCTGGGAAGTTCCACTTGGTGATGATAAGGATTCCGATTGGGATGAGTTTCCAATGGTAGGTGCCTGATTAAGAGTTGCCGACACTAAAAGAAATATTATAAATAAAAAGAAACAAATTCGGTTTCAACAGATATAAAACTTAACACTTTACCGCTACGTGACCGTGAGGACTGAATACTACCCTGAATACCTAAACCGATTGCATTTAAAGGCATAGATTTAACATCGCCTGCAGATACCGATCGACCCCGGACAAGGTTTGGCGTCGAATTACTGGAATTATGCGTATTCGAGTTTGATCTCCGCGTCTGTATTCGGAGAAATTAAGACGCAGCAAAAGAATAAAAAGAGGAAGCTAAGTGAATTGCACTTACGTTTCTCGGATTGCTATTATGTCTGAGAAAAGCGGGCACACTGAAGGATAATAAATTGAGGTAAACATTTGTACATACATTAAAGCGGTTACACAAAGGAATTCGAATCTCCAACTTACGGTTCCTCTGTCAATAAATCTTCTACTGGTAATCCAGATTTCTTTCTCAATTCAATTAATTCATTCTTTAATCGAGTTGCCTGACTGGATTTCGCAATATCTAACCAATGTTTTTACTCAAGCTTTTATTCATAACAAATTAAATGAATGTCCCAAGATGATAATATAAAAAACTTACATTCTTTCTCCATCTCTGAAATTTTCGTCCTGAGCGTGTTAACTTCTGCTTTTAGTACTTCGACTATACCCGGAGAAGTAAGACCAAAATCAGGAGAAGTAGGAGAAGAAGAATGTGCAGTGGCCCATTTTTTGTGACTTTTGGAATTTTAAAATAAATAAATCCATAAACAATGATATTATAAAAGCCCAAAAGAAAAAAAAAATTTAACTTACGTGGAAGAAGGAGATGCAGGAGGTAAAGGAGTGATATTGCTGGTATTAGATGTCGAAGAAGTACTATTCTCACGTGAATGATGTGGATGGTAAGTCTGCTGTTGACGCAATGAATCAAGTTGCTTTTGAAGTCGATTAACAATGTACTCTTGTTCTTGTTCAAGAGCATTTTCCATATCAATTTTTTCTTTTTGCAGCTATAGAAATAGTGTATAATTTTATTTTAATTTTAAATATGATTAATGTATGCCAATTAAGTATATAATAAGAATTACCTGATTCAGTTTCTTTTGTAAAGTATTTGTGAGATATTCCTCCTCTTGTTCAACCTGGAGGAGTAATTCACCTTTCTCTTTCTTAAGTCCTGAAATACGTTTCAGTAACTTATTTGAGATGTATTCTTCCTCTTGTTCAGCAGATGCATGCTATAAGATGATATAGTATATAATTTAATAATTGTTTAACATCATGAAATCACAAAACTACATACCATATCGACTGTCATTCGTCTTAACATTTGATTATCATGTCTCAAAATATTGACGTGTCCTTGTTCCATTTCAACTTCAAACTTGAGTTTCTTAATATCTAATTCTTGTTGTCGAATACGCTCATATGCGTTTTGAAGTTCCTGCTTTAAGACAATTGGATCTTCAGATTCCAACGCTAACTTTTGCGCATCAGTGGGAATAGGAGAAGGCGGCACTTCAGAACTGACTTCACTAATAATTTTAATTTAATTCCTGAATTTCAGTAAAATCTTTACAAACATAAATATCCTAAAAAAACTACCATTCTTTTTAAAAACGCGTCTAAAAGAATAAAATAACATAGAATGCGTCTCGTAAAGAATACACAAATAAGAAAACATTCCCTGTTCCCTTCACATAGACAAAAAAAAACTTTTTGTTAACCACCCTCTCATATAAACTAACCCTTGATTAATTTGTAATTTTGACAAAGTACTCTGAAATGATTTGGCGCGAGCTTCCATTGATGCCTCCAAGTTTGCCTTCTCTTGTCTGGCCTTGATAATAAAGGATAAGTGTTCATCATTAGATTTTAAACTCGAAAATCAAAGTATTATGATTTAATTGATTTTAGGAGGAGCTAAAAAAAGATTCTCACATAATTCAATTGATCTTGAAGGGATTTGGTAATGCTCTTTTCACTCTGTTCAACTTGCTGCAAAGCTTTAGCGCGATCCTTAAATTGAACCAAAAAGTGTAATTTGGAATTCGATTAATGGGAAACAAATAAAAATTAATAAAAAATAGTCAATCTAGTCTAGTATAAATACATGGAAATTAAACATTTAAAAAATTAAATTAAATAAAACTATAAATTCAACGTATATCTAAAATAATAGAAAAGAGTTAAAAGAATCACCGAAAAAGTACACGCGAATGCTTACCGAAATTTTCTCTGTACGACTAGCACTCAACTGTTCACGAAGCTCTTTCAATTCATTCGCCTGCTGGCGAGCGAGAGCTTGAAGCTGTGCCAGATCTTGTGGTAATTCTACCTCGCTCATATTTTGGAACTGATCTTTTGCAATTTTACTACAGTCGGAAATACATCCTGGATCTAGAGGACTAGCTTATTTAATGTGCTACTCAAACATTCACACGAACATGTGCGATCAGAGCTTTGATTGGATAGAAAAGATTTGATAACTGGTGATCCAAGAACTGCTATAGTTAGTATAGTTAGAAACGATTCGTGAATCGAAACAAGCAAAAAATGGATCCTACGCTCAAGAAAATGTCAAGTAAAAAAAAGAAAAGATTAGAAAAGTATATTGTAAGTTATATTTTTGTTAATTAAGTGTCAGTATTATTTAAACAAGTTTTATAAAAAGAATTTTTTTTTACAGGAGAAAAAAATTAAAAAAGAGGAGCGCGTTATGTTAATAGAGAAACTTTCAAAAACTTCATTTTCATCAGAATTGATGAAATCAAGTAAAAATTTGGGTAGAGGGGTAAGATCAAGAGAATTCATCAAAAATTTATTTTTACTGAAATGTTATTAATTACATTTTCCTAAATAGAAAGAGACCATGAGGGAACGACTTCGTAAAGCTTATAATGAGAAACGGTTGGGATTACCCCAATCTGATCTTAGCGTTCCTTTGTTTGTGGATGAGGGGGAAGAGGATGAAGAAGAAGAGAAAGTCTTGGTTGATCACGTGATGATTGAAGACGAGATTACAAAAGATCATTCTCTGAGTAAACTTCCTGTTTTTGATGAACTGAATAATGATCAAAATACTATTAACCAAAGTGTCATCGTGGGAAGTGCCCTTAAACGAGGTCCAGACGGAGAGTTCACAATTCCCATTAAGAAAAAGAAGAAAAAGAAGATAAAGAAGAAACAAGTAAATTTTTTTATTCTTTACAAAGTTTAAATATAATGTACATATAATGCATCTCTAAGCTAATAAGATTTTTTTTTCATTTAATTTATTAAGGCAAAGTTAGTACAAAAATCAATGTTAGAAGAAGATTCTTTTGATAGTTCAGACTCTCAATATGACACTGACAAAGAGACCGAAAATTCTGAAGCTGCAATAAGCGAAAAGTCTAAAGAGTCAAAAGGTCAATCATTCAAACAATGGGCAACAGAGCAAATGGGAATTAAACTAAAGGATAATCAAAATAAAAGCACTATATATGAATCTCAGTCGAAGCCCACAAATTTACAGCAGGAAAAAGATGTTGAGAAAAAAGTTTTAATCCAAGATGGAATTGATATTACTCTTGGAAATATAAGTGATAATGAGGAATCTAACATTAATAAATCTGATGAAACCAAAGCTGTTAAGAAGGTATTTTTAGATACTCCAAAGATATACTAAATCTTTTAATTGCTTTACCTATCTATACACCATGTCCTCTCATTTCAGACTCTTTATTTTTAAGGCCTTCTATGTTCCTATCGAAAGAAACAAAGAAATACAAGAAGCTAGAATGGAGCTCCCTATTTGTGCTGAAGAACAAATAATAATGGAAACAATAAGCAATAATCCTGTAGTAATTATATGTGGTGAAACTGGATCCGGCAAAACAACTCAAATACCACAGTTTCTTTATGAAGCTGGTTATAGTAGCAAGGATAATGGTATGTAAATATCAGTTATTATAATAAAATTTTTTTACTATTTCTTATTATTAAATTTAGATAACCCAGGAATAATTGGTATAACGCAACCTCGACGTGTTGCTGCTGTGAGCATGTCGAAACGTGTAGCACAGGAATTGTCATTAAGTGAACAAGAAGTTTCCTACCAGGTTTATATAAAAATGTTAACATACGATTAAACGGTTGTGTATGTTAATATTAACTTTAATTGATTTATGTAGATTCGTTATGATGCGACAATTTCACCAAAAACTGTTATCAAATTTATGACTGATGGTGTTTTGCTTCGTGAACTTGCCAACGATTTTCTTTTATCAAAATACTCTGCCATTATAATTGATGAAGCACACGAAAGAAGTTTAAATACTGATATTTTGATCGGTGCTGTAAGTCGTGTACTTAAATTACGAGCCGAATTAAGCGAAGATGATGGAGGAAAAATTAAGGTATTTAATCTTGAACAAAAAAAGAAATTGCCTTTCTTAGTATTAACCATATAATTCTTTAGCCATTGAAAATTATTATTATGTCTGCAACTTTACGTGTCTCTGATTTCACACAAAATAAAAATCTATTTGATATGGTTCCTCCTATTATTAATGTTAGCGCGCGCCAATTTCCTGTAAGTGAAAATTTAATTTTATAAATTTTTTTTTTAAAAGAGAAAATATTTGATATTATTTATTTTGTTAGGTCTCGATTCATTTCAATAGACGTACTCCAAACATTGACTATGTTAGTGAGGCATTTAAGAAAGTTTGCAAGATTCACACTAGACTTCCACATGGAGGTTCGTACAAAATTTCTTAAATCCTTTTTAAATTTTGTTTATTGAATTTATTTTATTTAGGGATTCTTGTATTTTTGACTGGCCAAAACGAAATTTCTATCCTTTGCAAAAAACTTCGTAGGAAGTTTCCTTACCTTACGCAATATAAGAGCAAGCAGTTGCTAGAAGAGGAAAAAATTGTTGGCGATGTTGAAAGTTTAACCGCTAAAGAAGGTATGCTGAACCTTTTTCTTTCAAATATTTTAACGATTTATTTATATAATGATACAAATTTAAATTGCAGCTGATGTCGAAATTGGAGATTTGGATATTGGCGATAAAGAAGTTGGAGAAGAATTATTCGATACAGATTCCGAAGATTCTGAAGAAAATGATGAAATAACAGTTGATGAGCGCTGTAAAAATTAATACATTATTTTTAAATCTTTTCATTTCATAAATAATATAATTAACTTTTTCTTTAATATAGCTGGACCCCTCTATGTTCTTCCATTATATTCATTATTATCTACGCATGCTCAGCTACGTGTTTTTGAAGCACCACCAGAAGGGACACGTTTGTGTGTGGTTGCAACTAATGTTGCTGAGACTTCATTAACTATTCCCGGCATTAAATATGTTGTAGATTGTGGAAAAGTTAAAGAACGTCGATACGATGTGATAACTGGAGTACAATCATATGTAGTTGATTGGACTTCAAAGGCGTCAGCAGACCAACGTGCTGGACGTGCAGGAAGAACGGGTCCTGGGCATTGTTATCGACTTTTTTCGTCAGCTGTATTTAATGATCAATTTCAACAATTCACAATACCAGAAGTTTATCGTATGCCAATAGAAGGAATAGTACTACAAATGAAGGCGATGAATATAGATACTGTATATAATTTTCCTTTTCCTACTCCGCCTGACCGTAATCATTTGCGTAAAGCTGAAAGGTTATTACAATATATGAATGCATTGGACGAAAATGGTGGAATAACTGAACTTGGTCGTGTTATGGCGACATTTCCAGTTGCTCCAAGATTTTCTAAAATGTTGATCATCGGACAACAACATGGATGTTTACCTTATATTATTGCTATTGTTTCAGCTTTATCCGTTGCTGATCCATTTATTAAGGATTATCATTTAGATATTAGTATGAATTCCGATGATGATGTGGAGGAAGAAGATAACGAAGATTTTGACGTTCGGTATAACGAATTAAGTGAAATTCAAAAAGAAGCTATTTCGCAGAAAGAACATAGAAAATTAATCAGAAAAAGGTTCTATGATGTACAAAAAGTACGCGTTAAATTTGAGGTTTATTGTATATGGGAAATATCCACTTATCTCTTTTTTTTTTTTGATTTATTTAGAAACATGCCGGACTTGATCCCACTAGTGACATATTAAAATTACTTAATGTTGTGGGAGCATATGTATATGAAGGAGGCACGGACGAATTTTGTGAAAGAAATTTTGTTCGTCCTAAGGTAAATGCAATATTTATTTCTAATTAATCGAGTTTATAAATTATCTACTAAAATCTTTTTTTTTAGGCAATGGAAGAAATACATAAGTTAAGAAGACAAATAACAAACATTGTACAAGTTAATTGTCCTGGAGTTGATGTTTGTTTAGATTCAAAAATGAAGCCACCATCAATTGTTCAGGTAAGATTCATTTAATTGTTTAGTATTTTTTATTTGATATATTGGTGCATTATTAGAGTTGCTATTTATTTTCTTTGATACGCGCCAATTTTTAGCTCAAAGCAATAAGACAAATTATTACAGCAGGATTTATCGATCAAATAGCAATACGTAAAGGATTAATAGATAAATCATCAAAAATATTTTCATCAGCAAGAAATGTTGAATATTGCACAATGTGGGCTGATGATAATGTGTTCATTCATCCTACTTCTATATTATATCATCATAAACCACCAGATTTTGTTGTATATCAAGAATTACATAGAACAAGTAAAGTTTGGATGAAAGGTAGAAGAAATTTTTAATCGTGATTTGATCTTATATAGGATGAATACTTATGTTAGTGACCCTTTTTTTTTAGGTATTACTGTTATTGAATCAAGTTGGTTATCTAAACTTGGTAAATCTTTATGTACATTTTCTAAACCTGTTGACCTTCAAGTAAAGTACGTATTATAATTTTTTCTTATATTATGTAATATGTAATATACAACGTTTTAACTTCATTTACGCACTTTATTAATATTATATTAGATCAAAAAAGAATAAAGATACAGAAAAAATTGCTTACGTAATCCCAAGTTTTGGTCCAAAAAATTGGGAATTGCCTCCAATAAAAATAATAGCACAAAAAGTTAATAATAGATGGGTTTATGGATCGATATGATTTTTTTTACTTTATTCATTAATAATGTTATTTTTAGCGCTTAAATAAATTAATTGAGATAATTGGACGATCAATTACTACTCTTTTTTTCGCTGTAATTTTTAGATATCTCTGAAGTAAATTCACATCTTTGATTCTAAAGAATATAAAATAGTCTGATTTATGGCATTTCACAAAATATATCACAAAAGCCACAAAATTTTGTGATAAACACAAAATTTTACACATAATTCCCATAATTCCATAATTGCAGACTTTTAATATTAATTTCTCCGGTCAAATTTATGGTTAATAAAATTATATAAGCCTCACAAAATCACTATATAAAATCTTTCTTTTACTATCGACAAATTAAATTGTATGTTATTAATGTTATTAATATATATAATATTATATTATATAATGTTAATAAACATTGACTGATTCTTTTTTTAGCACGTACAAATTTTCAAAATATCTACTATGACACGTCATCCTAATTTGTACTGTACATAAAAAAACAAAATTGGTACTACCTAGACAACTTTGATAATCTTTTCGAAGAAATACCTAAACATAAAACTTCGCTTTTTAATAGCTGCAAAAACGATTTATTACCCAAATATCCCTTATAGAACTTTTGTTCTATATTAAAAAAAATTCTTAATATGTCCCAAAATCAAAAAGTAAAAAGAGAACTTAAAGCTCTTCTTATCGATAACAACGAGACACTCCCGACCTTGTCTTCTGAAGAAGGTAATAATATAGCTGAAAGGCTTAAACAAAGACGAAGAGGAAAGTCTATAAATCAGATTGAGATAAAACGGACTGAATTAGAAAATCCTTTTGTTCCCAAAAAGTCTCGCAGAGGTGCCAAGCGCAAAAGGAATGAATTCATAGAAAGGTTAGAGGAAAAAGAACCTCAGTTTATGCAACAGGAACAGGAGGTAATCACTGAAGAAAGTGATCCCGTGTGGGAGCCTTGGGATGAGATAACTCCAACGAGGCATATTAGAAGATTGAAGAACAACGTTGTTAGTGTCGTCATAGAGCCCAAAGACGTGGGTGAAACGTCCACAAGAGAAAAGAGACGACGAGTCCAAAACTCCAAAGAAACACAAGAGGATAAGAAAGAATTGGATGCCGTGGCAAGTCTTCTCGCCATGGCAAATGGGAAAAAAGCTCCTCAAATGATGACACCGGGGCGTACTGCTGAAAATCTTGCGACAAAAGTTAGCTTGAGGACTCCTGAGCCCGTTTTGAGAAGTTTAGCTTCCTCTTTCGACAACGCCCCCCATCAAATAAAAAGGGGACCAAAGATGGTTGATTATGAGATTGCTGATCTCGCAACCTTTGCAGGACTGAGTCAACCGGTTCTGGTGAACGAACAAGGCGCGTTAGCTATGTCCGATAAATTTTTTGAAGATAATGCAACACAGCAAAAAAGGTCAAGAACAAAGAAAATGCCAGCTGAAATGTCGAGTTCGCTCAATGTCAAAGCATTTTCTTCTTTTACCGAAATGAAACATGCCAAAGAAATCGATCATCACATTACCAGGCATTTCAATAAATGGGAAATTGAGCTAAATTCCAATATAAATGTCCTGCTCTACGGACTTGGGTCGAAAGAGCACATTATAGAGACATATCAAGCTTTCGAAAGTAAAAACGAAAATGTCATCTGGATTCATTTTGATGGAAGTGGTGACCTAACAACCATGAATGACGCGTATTTAATGTTGTTGGATAGGACACTCGGTCCTAATAATATTTTTAAAAATCACACTTTGATTGGAAAAGCACTTGCCATCCGCGATTTTTATAACGATAGTTTTTATAATGATATTATTCCGGAGGCAAAATTCAAAATAATAGTAAGTATTATTTTTATTTTATCTTTTTATTACGAGATGAATAACAAATTTCTTTTAAAATTAGGTTCATAATATAGATGGCTGTGTGTTTCAAAACATTGATGCTAGATATGCATTGAATTTACTTGGTGATATTCCAAATATCCATTTGCTCGCTACGAGCGAAAACGTAAGTTCTTGCCTCGGATGGTACGTTAATACAGAAGATAAGATGAATTGGCACGCTCACGAAGTAACAAATTTTAGTAACTATAAATTGACGATAACAAGCAAAGAAAGGTCTAACCATGACTATCGATTGAAGAGAAAAGAATTAAAATCAGTGTTATCATCATGGAATACTTACCGTCGCGGAATGTTTGCCATGTTAGCAGATCATATTGTTTCAGCTACCAGAAGAGATGAAACAAATGGAGATAGTTTAGACTTTGACACGTTGCTCAAATATTGCCTAGAAAATTCGCTTTGCAATGATGAGAAGACTTTCCGACGTTACTTGGAAGACTTCTATTATCATGGTGTATTCTTGGCGAAGAGAACCCCCTCTGGGGAAGTCAGAATCACTATTCCAATATCTTTGCATGATCTCAAAACGTTTTTATTGGATAAGGATATCTTTGGAGACCTTGATTAACTGTTATACATCTTCCTAATATTTCTTGGCTCTAAATATTTTACAAGAATTGCGGTTTATATATATAAAAATGACTTTAGGAAAACAATTATTAGAATCCAAGACAATAATTTGTATATAATATATAATTCAAAAGTATTATAGGTGTGTAAATAATAGTAGTTTATATATCACGGGTTTCAATGACGTTTTAATTTAAAGATTATCCGTCACTTATAGAAACTTTGTGCTTGTATATATATTAATAAATAAAAGGTTTTTTTTTTTTTGATTAAAGAATTAAACTTTTTCAAATGATATAGATCTAAATTCGTCAGAACTGCGATCATTTAATTAAAGTTTTAAAAATTATCATAACTACGTTTTTTTTTTGTTTTTCACTGCAATTTTTTGAATGTAATAAAAGGATTTTATGTACTCCGGTTTTATTAACATAAATATATACCGTAAACTCTATCTTTTCTTTTTTTGAACCTTAAGTTCTAAAGCAATCCTTGTGAATTCATTAAAGGATCTCGATAACAGGCGATTATTATTTCTACCTCATTACTTATCTTTGCTTCGGACTTTATGTAGATGAAATGCAGTATCGAAACTTAGCGAAATTCTCTTAGCTATGGTCAAAATAAAACATTTTTAGGTGGGAATTTTGTTATAGATGATAGGAACAAATTAGCTATAAAAACTTTTCTGGGAGTTAAAGAAATATTATGACGCATGTGATTTGTATTATATACCCTAGAATCCAGCATACTTGATAAGGACAAGTATAGGACATAACTTGATACTGCCTTTTTGCAAAGTCATAAAAAAAATTTTAGTACACATCATTTGAGATAAGGGCAAGCGAAAAAATCCGATTTTATGATATACAATTTCAAAAATCTTTAATAGAGATGAATCTATAACCACAATCGATGATTACTTGAGCAGGTCTCCTCTAAGCATTATTTTTTTGGTTGCTACGGCAGAGTCATACATATATTATTCCGCTCTCTTCTAGTTTCAAAGAAATTGAATCTTATCTTAATCAGGCAATGTCAATTGTACATGAACAACGTGCTTTAAAAATAGCACAAATTCTACGAACGAATAATAAAAATCATTATATATATTTAAAACTGGGTTAATTTTTATGCTATATAACTTTTATAATCAATATCATTTTTGACGATTTAAAAAATAGAAAAAATAAAACTATAATAAAAGAAGTAATCTAATTAAAAGGGATTTTAGAATACGTGACACTGTGGCCTGCGGCATGATTTAGAAACTTGAGCAACAATGTGATGAAGTTCGAGTAACTATAAATAAGTTCTTATCATTTAGATCAAATCTTTCATTTATATGGTTTCATTGTCAATCCGCTATCAGTACGGAACATTGCACAAGATTCCGGCGCAGTATGAAACAGATAATATAAAAGACGGTGACCATATGGAAAAGTTCTTAGTATTTTCGAATTATTCTTCTCTCAGTCTCAACAACAACAAAAAAAATTTCGAGAGAAACGAAATGGTGTCTTTAAGTAACGGAGAATTTCAGTCCAGAGTATTAAATGGTTCTGGAAAAACGAGACCACCACCTTATCCAACCAATATTATGTCTTATATAATTTTCTTTTTAATTATATATGTTGGGTGGAATTATCTTATACTACCCGGATGGATGATAGTTGGTTGTGGAGGAGGTGGTGGTAATATTGGTAGTAGTATACAAGAGAAGCAACTAGTTATATGGGTAAAACATCCTCAGCATACCGACCCTGTTAAAGTTCACGTATCATATAATGCCGACATTGCTGACGTAAAGAAAGTCGTAAGACAAGAATTGCAACCTGCACTTGATAAAGAGAGTCTTGGTAGAGTATTACTTTTGAGTCCTGAACTTGGTCGGTTGAGTCCTCCCACATTGATAAGAAAGGTGGTATTGGACAAAAATGAAAATTTGATCGTATTTGTGGATAATCTTGGTATGTAATAAAGGTTAATATTTCAAATATATCTTCTTTTCTAATTCTTTTTTCTTCCTCCTTTTTTTTTGTTTCATTTAGAATCACGATTATTCTTAAAGACGCTCACCACAGACCGTCTTCCATTACAAGTGAATGCTCCTTTATGTCTCAAAACTGATGAGGCTTACATTGTAGTAGCAAAAATATTAATGGGAAGTTATTCACAACAAGATATAACTGCACTTAAAAACAATCTTTGTGAATCAAGTATCGAAAGTTGGAGTTCTAGATATTCTTATGCTGGACGGTAAGTATAATAAGAATTTATTTTATTGTTATCGTTTATTATTGTAAATAGGAAAGTCAAGACGAGTACGTATTTTGTATAAATTTAATTTTTTTTTTAGCTATTTAAATTAATATTATATGAATACGTTATAGTCTTGACTTTCAAACCAAATAACTCACTATTTTTAAGGCAAAATTCTCTTGAAATATAATGTGTTACTGTTTTTTTCGATTTTACCTGTCAATCTTCTTTATTTTTAACTTAATAAGACGGTAGAATTTGAAAAGGAAAAGTATATATCTTTTTTGAAAAGATCAGAAACACGAAGTGTATATTCAAGAAAATTTGCAATAAAATATTTTCTTCTTGGTTTCTTTTTTTGCAGGATAATTTTTTTTTAAAAAAAAAGGAAAAAAAATAATAATAAAATATGCAATAATTTTTCTATTTGTTTTGCAATTCCTTTTTATATAGTGAATAAGAATTTATTTTAGAATATTTTTATATCATTGAAATTAAAAGAGATCCAAATTAAAATTATTATAGTATAAAATAATAAATAAATAATAATACAAGAATCGTATATGTAATGTGCGATTTTTTCGTGAATTCTAAAAGTTCTTTTCCCTCTATCAGACTCTTATTCATTTTTAAGGATAACTTCCATGAACTGTTCATAATTAATTTTAACCCAACCAGTACCAGCTTGATCAAAAGCACGAAAATTATCAGCTGAAGTTTTAATTGTAACACATAATTGAACAAAATTATCAAAGGAAACAGCATAATCAAAATCATTTAACATTGATTTTCTACCTTCAACATTATAAAAAATTTTATATTTTCTAACAAATTTTTTTAACATTTGTTCACTAATATTAAAACCAAAACTTTTCATGGCTGTAACTAATTCAGGAATTTCAATAGTACCATTATTATCTTTATCAAAAGTTGAAAAGATACGTTTCCAATCTTCGATATAACGCCATAAACCCATAAATTCATTAAAGTTTATAGTATCATTTCTATCATGATCAAATAAAGAAAAAAGTAATTCTATCGTATTTAAATTAAATGGTGACCAATCTCCGTTTAATAATACGCGTTGAAGTTCTGTTGGAGTTAATGTACCACTATTGTCAACATCTATGCGATTAAAGAACGCTCGTAATTGTTGATCGGAAATTGTCATTTCGTTTTTTTTTATAAATGTTTGTAACTTGGGACTTAGAGATTTTATTTAGAATGAGAAACGGAATCTGGAATTTGAAAACGGTATAAGAAAGAATGAAAGAATGAAATATTTTTCGTCCTACTCAATACTTATTTTTACTAAAAAAAAAAAAATTTTGTAATACCATTCCGGAAATAGTATTAAAATAAGCTATGGTAGGTACGGTTTAAATGTCGATGCATGCAAGTAAATCTGTATAATGCAAGAATTTATAAAAACTAAGGATAATTCTTATTTGTGGGATACTGTCATATTTCATTATCTGTTATGGCATTGAAGGTAAAAAAAAAAAAAAAAGATATATATATATATATATATATATCTTTGTTTTTAATTCGAATATTCTTTTGCAATTTCTTTTTTACTTACATAAAATCAATCTCTTAGAATTTAATTAAAATTAAACATTATTAATTTTTAATTATAATATATATAATGAATTTAGTTTCTTACTCAAAAAATTGCACAAGCGATTGACGAAGAATTATTTTCTTCAGGTGGATTCTCAGTGGATCAGGTAAATTATAAGTCCCTTTTAAATTCATATTCCATCATGAGGTTGAATATTCGTTTAATATAATTTATTAGCTTATGGAATTGGCAGGATTAAGTGTTGCACAAGCTATTGCAAGAGTCTATGACAATTCTAAATATTCTCGTGTGTTAGTTTGTTGTGGACCAGGAAATAATGGTGGTGATGGTAATTGTTTCCTTAGTTAAATATTTAAATATTAAATATTTTGAACATACTTTTTAATTATATATGGTTTGGATAGGTCTTGTAGCGGCACGTCATTTATTTCATTTTGGTTATAAGCCAAATATATTTTATCCTAAACAAAGCAAAAAAGAATTATATGAAGTAAATTTAAGTTATATGATTATAAATTTATTCTTTAACTCAAGGAAAATTGATTTTTTTAAAAAAATATATATATTTCACAGAGATTAGTAATTCAATGTAAAAGTCTTGAAATTCCAATTGCAACTGAATTGTCGGATCCTTCATTAACAACTGATAATGACTTAATTGTTGATGCTTTATTTGGATTTAGTTTTGCCGGTGAAATTAGATCTCCTTTTGACCAAGTTATTCAGGTGAATTAAATCAGAAAAGTTGGAATATCATAGATGTGTTTTAAACTTAAAAATTTTATTTAATTTAATAGAAATTGAAAAGAACGAATATTCCTATTGCATCAGGCTTGTAGAGTTGTTTACACTTATTATATTTGAAATGTTTATCATTTTAATTTTCACGAATTGACTATTTTTTATTTATTATAGTTGATATTCCATCAGGATGGGACGTAGAAAAAGGTAATTACTTAATAAGTTTCATTTTTAATTTCTATTCAATATTGATTCTTTAACTACAAATTATAGGTAACATTGATAATCAAGGTTTTACGCCATCAATGTTAATTTCTTTAACAGCACCAAAATTATGTGCAAGTTACTTTAGTGGTAAACATTTTCTTGGTGGTAGATTTATTCCTCCGTAAGTTTTCTAATTAATTTTTGTATTCATATTTGATATTCTTTTGAATTAACAAAAAAAAAATTATCTGATATAAAAATTAGAGAATTAAAAAGAAAATATGAATTAAACCTTCCACCTTATCCTGGTACAGATCAAGTTGTAGATATTTCTAATTTACCTCATGAGAAATTATAAATATTTTATAGTATTTAATTTGAGGTGAACGTTAATATTTTATATTTATTACTGTAATTTCTTTAACTATTTGATTTGATTTGATTTATTACACATTACACATGTATCATTTAATCATTAAAATTTAATGAATAATTAGCTACACTTAATTTAATTAATATAATATTTGAATAAAATAAATATTACATATTTATAAATCTTATACGAAAAAAGGATAATAAATAATAAACTAAAATAGTTAATCATTAAGTAAATAAATTTAAATTAATGGAAGTGTTTTCTATTTGGTGAATGTCCAAAGAGTAAAACGCGAATTTCAGGAAGCAACTAATAAATATTCATTTTTTAAAAGGAAGAATTAGTTGTGTAAAGTTTAAAATTGTCATATCAAAATATCTGTATATAAAAGAACAAAATTTACCTCCTCTTGGGCCAATACTAATCTTTCTTCAAGAGTATTATTAATTCTTATACGACCAAAATGAGAGGTCAAAATAACACCACCGGCACTAAAAATTTTAATTAATAAAACCTACAAATATTTTAAATTTTCCTAAAATAAAAAACATATAATTCTTACCTGTCATCAGGTAAATTATTTTCTTTATCAATTTCAACTATAATGTCCCTTTTAGTAGTTTCTTTATAATTTTGAGAAGCAGCTTGAATAGCATTGTTAGCTAGATCAACATCACTTTTTTTAACAATAACTTTAACTTGTTCATCCATAAGTTGATATAATCCTTGTAAGATCAAATTTTTTAAAATATCACGATATTTAACATTGTCTTGTGGTACTTTGATAAGTTGACTTACTGTCTCATTAAAAACTTCTTCGAGGTATTGTTGACGTGCTTGCAATAATTTAAGACGAGATTTATTGATCACATTTGATTGAGTGCTATAAGTATATTCAATAAATAGGTAAGCTTTTGCAGAATTGAAATTTGGAATTGAATTATATTAAGAATACGTTACATCTTCTTTTGAATTTCGGCTTGTTTGATCTTTCGTTGATATGTTGCTTCAATATTGTTTGATTCTTGACGAACAAGTTTAGCCTAATATATTATATATAATATACATTTAACTTTTCTTTCTCGATCAATATAAAAAATTTACAGTTATTGAAAATGCTAACCTTTTCGATATTGAATTCTTCGTCAGCCTAATAATAATAAGTATAAAATTAAGAATATATTACTTTATTTGAAAAACTGAGTTGGTACATACTTTAACTTTTATTTCACGAGCTTTTTCAATAGCTTCTTGGTTGATGAAAGCAACCTAAAATTTTTTTTGAAAAAAAAACTAATTTAACGCCAAATGTTACTAAATAATCTGTGTATATAAAATATACCATTTTTTTCATTTCGTTAAGCACTTCTTCATCGTTAAGAGCACGTGTATGATGCGACATTCTGAATTATTGTTCACGAAAAAAAAATTAGAGGAAGTTTTTAATAAAAATACGCCAGTTCAATCATTTCTTTTCTTTTCTTTTATTTCAAATTTTGATCTGATTATGATACAATTATCGTAATACAAATTATAGATCTTGATTAAATTTTTTTTACTATATATAATTATTTTAAACGACAACAATTGATAATCAAATCTATAAATTGAACAATCATGTTACACTGTACATAATATAAATAAAGATATTTTTTTTTACACGATTAAATCTCAACCCTAAATATTATTTATATACTGTATATATATATATATACACACCCAAGTACCGATAATAATGCAAATAAATATTATGTTCTAAGTAAATTAATGATATTTTACATAAAAAGTAACAAAAAAAGAACTGTCAATAAAATTTTTGTAACTTTTGAACACAAAATCTAAAGAAATCAAAATATGCTACATATAATTATAAATAAAGTTTTATAAAAGTTCTGTCTGTCCACCAATTCCATATTTGCTTATTGAAGATGCGTCGGATTTCCGGATCTTTGAATGTTTCCATGGTCTCGTAACAAAGAGGTGTTATGTATAGATGGAAGCTCAGTGTTATAGCCTCCCATTTGTGACGGGGGATAAAATATTGAATTTTGTTTATTTTCAACATAACTTGAGCCAAAAAAATTAACTGAGCTCAAAGGAGGTAATGTTTGCTGCATGGGAGGATGTAGCAACGTTGAAGGTAAATCAGTTGAGTTATTTATTGATGCTATATTTCTACTCATAGCTTGTGATAATATAGATCGATTGGACATAATTGAACCCATTGACGTTGAAGATTCGTTGATCATAACAGAAACTACCTTATTTGGCATATCATCCAATGGCGAACTCGCTTCAGGAGAAGTCACGGCTGTGTGGCCACTAGAAATGACATTCGGTAGTGGACTAGATATAGCTGATGATGTGAGGCTTGGATGTTCTTCCATATCTAAACTATGGACAGAATTAAAATTATCATTATCACCCAATCTTACAGCTATCTCATATAAACCATCATGGCCACCGTGACTATCTGTCTCTGGAGTATCATCATCATCGCCGTCATCGTCATCATCAACATCATAATCATCATCTTTATACGTCGAAGGTTCATTAGAGCTCGGTCTTTTAAAAAATCGACGAGTTCTCTTATAAGAGTATTTAAATTATTTAATTTAGAATGATAGTAGAAAAATATAATGAATTGTTTTAAAAATATATTTATCCCTTCTGTATCAACTATTGTAAAATACCTTGGCAGGTCGATAGTTGGGATTAATTTTGTATACTGTTCCAATTCTAGACACGCGACCTTTCTTCACGGCTTTTTGTAAAGCTTGGGAAGCTGAGGCGCGGAAATTTTTATGAAGAGGATACGTACTATCAAGTGAAAAAACTATTGAATACTTCAACTTTAAAAACGGTAATTGATTAATTTATCGAATTACCTGTTCATCCAATCAAAAATATTACGAGGAGCACTTCCAGCTGGATCAGCGATCGATGCAAGTGCTTGCACAATCATTTCTTCATATGAAGGTAGATCAATACCAACAGCTGGTAAGTGAGCCCGGGATAGATTATTATTAACAGAAGATGATGAATAGTTTTGCGGTGGTTGTAAAGGAATAGTCATCTGTGACATAAAAGATTGATGGGATAAAACGGTAGAAGTAGCTAAAGCGCGAGAATCATTGCCACGATCACTCGAATAAGCATTATTTGCAATCTTTTCTTTGACATCCGCAGGGTAAAGTGGGAGATCCGGATGTAACTTTTCAGCAATAAGAATCAAATCAATTAATACTCGCTGCGGTAAGGACGATAGATATGCTATTTTCTGATATTACAAAACAATATTTTTGGAAATTAAAAATACTAAATATAATATAATCCATAAACAGAATTTATTAACTATTGTTATTATTAATTATCCACACCTGATCTTCTGTTAATCCATCACCAGAAATTTCGCTCGAGTAACTACGAGAACTGCTGTCAGAACCACCAATCTCAACTTTTCTGCGCTTGTTTCCACGTATATCGTCGCATTTTGAACACATCCATTCAGCGTCAGGTATTTCGACCACACGGTCTTCAATAAATGGTTTATGACACCGCTGATGATAAGGAGTATCACATTTGTCACACAAAACTATCCTATTATGCTTAGGGGAATTACCATCATGACAAAGAATGCAGACAATATCATCAGCAACAACTTGATCCGACTCTTGCTCAATCTTTATCGTAACCTCCATATTTGGAGACGAAACGGATGGTAAGGTATTTTGTTGTGAATTTTGCGATGCTACATTATGCGATACGTTAGATAATCTTCGTTGTCTTTTGCCTAAAATTTAACAAAGAGTGAGCAAACAAATGATATAAACTAAACTAATAAATTATTAATATCTTACCAGATGTTTTACTAGATAATGATTTTTTTTTGATATCAGATTGTGATTTCTTGGTTTCTGGAGTAAATAGGACAGGTTTTTGAACCTTACGACCATATTTAGTTTTCGGTGAATTATCATTTTCCTGAACTAGTAATATTTTAAAAATTTTTTTCATATTAAATAATATAATTATACGATCTAACCATATAAACACTAACAGTATAAGAAATGTACCATCAGCATGTTGTGATAAAGGAGATGATGATGAACTAGCCTGCTTATTCGGCGATTTATTATCGCCCGTTTTGTGTGAACTATTATAGTTTATGGAAGACTGTTGTTGATTCGAAAATGTATCCTCATCTTGATCATCTTCTTGATCATCTTCAGCATTATTTTCTATAGATTCAGAAGATTCTTGCTTTTCACCCATAGACTGTTCAGTTTGAGTTATATCATCCTCTTCAAGCTCGAACTCCCCGTCTTCATCACCCTTTAGGAATATAACAACAAGAGTTAAATATTAGTTAGCCAAATAAAAAGAATTTAAAAAAAGAACAAAAATAACAATTTGGTATAATTATTACTACACTTGGACTTTGAAACTTTTGTAAAACAATAGATCCCAAATTAAAAAACTGGGGATTTTACCCATTCTTCTTGTAATTGAGGATTTCCTTTATTGTTGCTGGCTTGTTGTTTGGAAGAGGATGTGGGAGTAGCTTTAGTGTTTGAGTTTGTAACTTGTAAGGTGGGTTGAGACGTCATGATATTTAATAGATTCTAATAGTCTTAATAATCTTAAAATTTTTGATAGTTCTTAATTCTCAATTTGTTTAATATAAAATGAGTGTTTTCAAACGTTGCAATATAAGCTAAAAGAATTGTTCAGCTTGTTAAAGAATTCGTTTTAAATAAATATTTTCGAGAAATAGAAAAAACGGTGAGAAGTAATAATTATAATTCCTGTGGCTAAAATATTTTAGTCGGGGGGCTTAATCCGGAACAAATAATTAGGGGATGAGGAGTACAAGTCGAGATGCTCAGTAACGTGACACACTATATGAAGTTCCTGACGTTTATACTGACCAACGTTCGAATTAAATTATACAATACGTGTCAAGAATTTAACGCGTTTATATAATATTTTTTCTTAAACCATACTCTAAATCGAATAGCGCTATAAAATAAACTCTAAAATACCTGAGTATGGTTAGCAATTTAAGTTTGTTAATAATTACTAAATTATTTGGATTGCAAACATCTAGAATAATAGAAAGTTAAGAAAATATTTTGTAAACTAAAAATTAATTTATATTTAAATTTTAAATTCAAACCATCAGTATATTTATATAATGTTCCAAAATTTAGTATTAAATATAAGTTATATTACTTTATATAATTTTTTTTTTTTTAAGACGGATTAATTCAGTTTATTATAATGCGCGAAAACGACCACAAAGACAATATAGATAAACTTGAAATACACCCTATTACAAGGACATTAGGACACAAGTCACAGTTATATAATATTACATCTTTAAGTATACAGTACTATAATTTGATATAATGATTATAATCATAAGATAAATTACAAAAGTCTGAAAAAAAATATCCATATTGTATTTTTTTGAAGAAATGAAAAGATTTTTATTGGTTTTACTAATGATTGGTAATTTTGACTCTCATTCAAAATTTGCAATTTAAAGCTGATTTTATGATTTTTTTTTCTTTTTTATGAAAAATAGTCAGAAAGTCAAAATTTATCTACAGTTTAAATTGATAATAAAATTATATAGATACTGTATTTGTATTTTAGTTTTAGATTATTAGTATTAATAAATTTATCTTTTCTTCTAAATTAACAAGTTAATTGCATTTATTATATTATAAATCCTATTGGAAAAATACTTAAATAAATCATAAATATACTCATTATATGAAGTAAAATTTTGTAAAGATAAAGTACAAAACAGCATATTTTTAACTATAAAGATTCTTATGTTTATTAACTACTTTAACTACTTTTCTACTTAATAATCTATATATTATTATTATTATTTTTTTTAGACAAGTTAAACGTATTTATTGTATTAGGTGTCATATTGGGTGGATATATGGTTGCGTAATGGAGTTATGAAACAACATTAACTCCATTCTGCTTTCATTTTTAGATTTCTGACTTTCTCTTGGAGTATGCAGGTAGGTATTATTGGGTGGTGTGCTATTGTATAGTGGAAAATATTAACGCTATTTTTCTTTTATTTTTAGGTAAAGATGTATTGTGTATTTTCAATATTAAAGAAATGTAGGCTTTAAATGTAAGTTAGAGTGAGAGGGAAAGTATTTCTTAAAATTTTAAAGAAACATATTAATGTTTCTTTTTTTGTTTTATTTTTTTAGGTTATCAGACTTTTGGATGGGAAGTTATACTTAATTGAGAAATATATATATTTTTTTACTTTCAGAACATGAACTTTAAAGGCATATCATTGATTAGAAATTTTTATTGTTATTACAATAAAATAAAAATATTACAAATAATACAATAAAACAATAAAACAGAATATCAGTTTTTAATTATATGTAAATGAAAAAAATAAGAAATGCCGAAACTATACCGAAACTTATATAAAATATTACTATTTATTATGCCAAAACTATGGATAAATGAGGTTTCGCAGTTTTGCAAGTTTTGGCAGTTTCGCAGTTTTGGCATTTTGGCATTTCGCTACTATATAAGAGTTTTGGCATTTCACATTGGGCCAGATGGATTTCAGCAAGCAACCTTACCACTCTTCCTATTAAAGTAATAAATGTATAACTAAAAATCAATTTAAAAATAATTAATTATGTTATTCTTTATAAATTACAATGATCTTTGATCATTTATAGACCTAAAATATGATTTTGTTTTTTAAGTAATATAATCTTTTTTAAGTTTGTCATTTACCTGTTTTTAAAGATCCAGCTTTTCTTACTCCAAATCAATAATTTTTTTTTGCTGATCAGGCAAATCATCATTTAACTCTATAATCTTGCTCAAATTTTCTTTATTTTGTGAATTATTTCTTAGCTTCTTTATAATACTCGAAGTAACACTTGAAGATTATTTGTCTTTGCACCTTTTATCTAAAAACAAATAAAATGAAATAATTAAAATTAACATAGATATATTAATAAATTATCATTAATTACATGTCTACTCGTTTTTCTGCTTGAATTAACCTAGTAAACTCTGATTTATTTCAATAAGAATCTTGCATATTATATTTTTCATAAATATAGATGCTTTTCCATTGTCTCTTATTGAATTCATGATCCCTAAACAATAAAGTTAAAAAATGAATAATATAAACTTTATAATCAAATATAAAATACTTATCTAATAATTCTAGCAAGAAGGAAAAGGTTACAACTATCATAGTTTATATTGGTATGAACACTTTCATTAGTATTAGTATTATGTGATATCTGGTTCCAAATGGTATAATCCATTTTTGTAAATGTAATTGATATTCCTAATAGAACCCATGTATCTTTAATCTAAACTATAGTAAAATAAATAATTGTTAATATTTATTTAAGTTTTAATAAATATTAACTATAGTTTAATAATTACCTACTGCTTTTAGTTCATCACAAAGTTCTATCTTGTTTAATACAGTTAAAACATCATTCTTTGTATCTAGAGTAGGTATCAGATACATGGTATTCTGAATTTCATTTGATAATTGTTTATTTTTATTGATATTTCTAAAGTAAAATATTAAGAAATATTAGTAATATTTTATTTAAATTACAAAATAAATTAGTAAAACTTATACTTACCATTTATAATGAATTTGACAAAGTTTGTAAATATATTTTAAACATTCAACTGGAGTCAAATGTAGATATTTTGAGTTTAAGTATTAATCCAACTCTATTATTTAAAAGTAATTTTATTAACATCTCTTAACAGTTAAATAGTTTAATATTTTCATTTACCTAATGCCTATCCTTTATGCTGGTCTGCAATAATACACCCTAATTCCTTTCTATGAATATGATAAAAATTAAAACCTTTATCTATATCTTTTTCTACACAATTAAATAGGTTTTCAAATAAATATTAATACATATTAGCTGTCTTAATATTTGTAAATATTCAAGTAAAAGACAATACTATATATGTTTAAACAATTCATAAGTAATTATTAAAAAAAAATTAAATAAGCATAAATATAATTCAACTTACTTTTTTGAACTTGAGGTATATAAGCAGACACCTCCCATTTATTTGTAATGCCATGAATTCTCTTAAATGCCATATTAATTTCAATATAGGTTAATTTAGAAAGTACTTTAGTTTGCTATTTAATAGCATACAAGACAATATATTACCTATCATCAAGAAATCCTAAATAATAATTTATATATTTAGTAATTAGATGTATTTTTTATTATTATTATGCATAAATAAAATTTATAAACTATTAGTATACTTACAAATTGAATAAATATATGCATCTGTATTTTATCCATGCTTCATAAATTCATGAGCGATTTCAAGAATATTCTGTCCAAATGGATATTATAACCGCTGAGATTTCTCAATATAATAATTAATTTTGAATTAATTATTTAATGATGGATGCAGGTTACTTAGTTATTTTCTATTCAAATACAGATGGTGCCCAAAATTATCCGGCCACTTTTCAAATTCGAAAAACTTATATATGTTAAATATTATGAAAATAAAAATTTAAGTTTAACATGTTTATTATGCCTTCCTTTATTGAATTTTACAAAAATTTAATAATTGATTCTATTTCCATTTGC
>QKYT01000213.1:112316-153457 GCA_003550305.1 Glomus cerebriforme
CAATTATAACTTTAATGACTTATTGGTGCAAGTTCCGGAAGTTCTCATTAATGTTCCTGTAACAACCATTCGTAAATTTGCACGCAAGTCTTGGAGGTATATGGATGCATACAATAAAGGATTAGAGGGTAGAACCGCTGAGTGGGCTGTTAGCAAATATAAATCCCATCGTCGCTTACCTGAAAATATCGAAAGAATTATGAACAGTTAGATAATACAGAATAATAAAGAATTGCATTATTATTAACTGCTTTTGTGATATGACTTTTATAGCTTTGTCAACTGCTTTTGTATTGCTGAAATTTACAATTTACAGTTTCTTGTTCGCAATGTGTTAAAAATGCGTAAACGTGCAAAATTAAGATTTCGAATCATGAATTTTTATTGGCTCATCTCGAGTCACGTGATTAAGGGTCGGTTCCAGAAAATTGAAACAATGTCACGTGATTGGCGAGTTAAGACTTCCGGCACCATATATCTTTTTTTTTCATTTATTAACTTATCAAAGAACTTAATTTAATATATCTGTCTTTACGTTTAATAACTAAATATTTTTTAAAAAAGGATATACATTAGTTTAAAGTTTTGAAATTTGACAAAAATGTTTAATAGTTACCGATAATAGTTTGACTTGAATGGACCATCAATGTTAACACCAAGATATTCAGCTTGAATTGGTGTAAGTTTTGTAAGTTTAACTCCTAATTGTTCAAGATGAGCAGCAGCAACTTCTTCATCAAGTTTTTTTGGTAACATATGAATACCAAGTGGATAAGAAGCATTATCAATCCATAAGGCAATTTGTGCTAATGCCTGATTTGTAAAAGAGTTACTCATTACAAAACTTGGATGCCCTGTAGCACATCCTAAATTAACTAATCTACCTTCAGCAAGAATAATTATACTTCGGCCATTTTTCAAGGTATAACGATCAACTTGATAATATGAGAAACAGCATTTTGTTTTAACCAGTTAAAATCAATTTCAACATCAAAATGTCCAATACTTTATAAGATCAAAGTACATATTTGTATTTAGCAAAATTTTTTTAAGGCGGCAATAATTAACGATTAGTAAATTACTTACTTGCATACAATAGCATCATCTTTCATTTGTTCAAAATGTTTGCTTATAATAATATCACGATTAGCTGTTGTGGTAACGAAAATATCAACTTTGGAACATACATCTTCTATAGTTTTAACTTCATAACCTTCCATTGCTACTTGTAATGCATTAATCGGATCAATCTCAGTAACAATAACACGAGCACCAATTCCTCGAAGTGCTGCTGAACATCCTTTACCAACATCACCGTAACCTGCAACAACAGCCAATTTTCCAGCAATGTGCACGTCAGTGGCACGTTTAATACCATCAATTAGAGACTCTCAACATCCATAAAGATTGTCAAATTTAGATTTTGTGACAGAATCATTTACACTGATAGCAGTAACTTTTAATTTTCCTTCTTTGAGCATTTTATATAGCTGATGAACACCAGTAGTTGTTTCTTCGCTAATACCTTTTATATCTGATAATTGAATTATATTCAATTTATGAATTCATCTTCTCAATTTAACATATCATCATTTGTAAAAGAAAATTTATTAAATTTCTTATACCTTTTAAAAGTTCTGGATATTTTTCATGGACCATACTAGTTAATTCACAACCATCATCAAGTATCATATTAAGAGGTTTTCCATCTTTAAAAGCAAAAAGAGGTTTTTCAATGCACCAATAGAATTCTTCTTCAGTTTCTCCTTTCCATGCAAAAACAGGTATACCAGTATCTGCGATGGCAGCTGCGGATTGATCTTGTGTAGAGAATATATCACAAGAACTCCAAGCCACTTCAGCACCTAAATTAGTTAAAGTTTCTATCAAAACTGCGGTTTGAACAGTCATATGTAAACAACCGGCAATACGTGCCCCCATCAAAGGTTTACTAGGTCCATATTTTTTTCTTAAAGACATTAATCCTGGCATTTCATTCTCAGCGAGTTCAATTTCTTTTCGGCCCCAAACAGCAAAAGAGATATCGGCTATACAAGAAAAATGCATCAATTTAATTATGAATTTTTAATAATAATAAAAAAACCATCATCAATTACATCACCAATTTTGTAATTAGTCATTATTTAGTATGAATGATGATTTTAAGGAAATTTTCGGTATTTTTTTTTTCTTTTCTTGAAGAGGTAGAGTGTAAAAAAAAACATCCGTATTTGAAGCTCGTTTTATCTAGATATGCAGTTTGACGTATTTTCATTTAAATTAGGAAGGAATCGTGATTTGCAGATTAAGTAACTAATTTGAGTTAAATATACAGTATTTATTTAAATTAGATATGGATATTTATTGTGGTAATAAGTTCCTTACTACAGGAGAGACATTTTGAGTTGCTTGATTTTTATTTTGTAAAATCTCTTTTCATAAATTTCAGCAGGATATTTGGAATAATGATAATTTGAAAATTAACTTCAATGTCATTATTTAAACTGTTATACAATCTTTCGTAATATTTTGCTATTGGTTATGTCACTTTTGCTTTTGTATTTAAAGTTAGCAACACTTTCCCTTTATAAAAGATTGTAGAATTAATATTAATATTTATACGTTTATAATCATTTTTATTTAGTTCTTATATTAAGAAGAAGAAAAAAATACATATATAATAATTATTTGACCCGACCAATATCATCTCTAATCTATAACGAGATATAATAAACTCAAGATAAAACTTTCATTATGTCCCTAGCGAATTGAACAGTTTCACAGATTGTATTACTAATTTCTTTTTCATCATAATGCAAACTTGGATTTTGATCTATATTTTCTACAGATCTCCAACTTCGATTCTTAAGACTGGTTGTTTGTTGAATTATTAATTTATCATTTGAATCTTGTTTAATAGAAACAACAGAGATTTGGAAACGCTCGTTGCTAATAAATAAATTTCTTCATTAGGACTTTTTAAATTATGATTTATACGATTAAAAAAACAAATCACTTACAAAAATCTCCTTTTTGATATAGTTTGTCTTATTTCAACCTTATCAAGTTTTCCATCGAAATCTTTAACTCGAAACCACATTCCATCTCTCAAACTGAAAGAACTTTTGGATTGTATTTCATTAATGATTTTTGTGAGTTTAGGCCCAATATAAAGATCATAACAAGTTTTTAATAAGAATCTGCAATCTGGAGCTTCATTACCAGAAAGTAAATCCATAATAGCTTAAAAAAATGAAAATTACATTTTTTTTTTTTAATTTTTAAAATTCTTTTTATTTAAAATTAAAATCATATGGATGAATTATAAATGGAACTTACCAATTCGATTGATATTACGCACACATTTTGTTATTTTCCATAGATGTTCCTCATCATTCCAATGCAACTTAAGTTTTCTCCTTGTTGAATCTTGATCAAAATATATAGCGATACTCCCTTTATCTTTAGAAGTTATTTCACTTCTTTTATCTTCTTTAAATTCGAAATTTTTTTCAAGTAATAATAATTTTTCCAAAATTTGAGGTGCAGTTTGTTGGAATGACGTGCAATTTTTTCTTCCACGTCTACTAAACTTAACCCATTCGTCGACACCAAAAATTTGGTTATCGATATTATGAAAAAGTTCACGGCCGAAAAAAAGATTTAAACGGATCTCTCTTCTTTCGATATCAGTTGGATCAGCTTTTGAAAGTTGGGAATAGATTTTATCTAAACAATGATCTAATTTTTCAGATGTTGTGAATTTACTTATTGAAGAAGAAGATGATGAAATTTCAAGTTTTTGATCGAGTAAATTTGCAAGATCAACTATCTCTGATGACTCTTGCTCATCAAAGTTATCCTTTGTGTCTTTCATTAATTGAACAAAATAATGTTCCGTATCTTTTGAACGAACATTTAAATCATTCCCCTCGAATTTAATAAATTGGAATTTAGCTTTATTAACATCAACTAGATTATCCAATTCCAAGATGGTAAATCCAATTGCGGGCAAAATAAGAGATTTATCGAGAAATTCTTTAATTAGATTTTTAGCGCTTGTACATTGTTTCTCGTTACCAGTAATAAGTGCCAAGGGTCGTTTTCCACGTTTAATACTGATTTTAGCACCAGATTTATTTCTAATATAAAAGAATTTTTTTAAAAAAAAAAAATTTTTAATTATAATAATATTTATGCAAATAATAAATTTTAATTAATTTTAAAACTTTAATATTACTCTATTGTACGAATATTGATAAATTGCAATTTTTCCGAGGGAATGTGAATAGTATCGTTACTATTAGAAGAATGATACATATTTATAAAATGAATAAAAGTTTGAAACACTTGTTATAATCTGTTATTTCATTCCATCCCTTTATATAAAAGATTTTAGTTCATTTACACATGTTATTGAAAACCTGTTTTAAATACCTTCTTTTCCAACGGAAAATCGGAAATATGAAATACATGCACCCACATAATTTTACAATAATCAATATAAATAAAAACGTCTAATTAAATGTTGATCATATGGTTTTGTTTCTTAATATGGTAAAAATTTTTTTTTTTCTGATTATTAAAAATCAAAGTTTATATAACAAATCATAAAACAAAAGCATAAAAACAAAAGCGAGTATCTACAGTATACATTTGTGATCAACAATAACCGTTACGTATTATTGATTATCGTCTTTAAGATCAGCATCTAAAGCACCAGCTTCAATGGTATCATTAAAATTTTTCCAAAGTGATGCAACATTTTCAAAATCTTTTCCAACTGCAACTATACTTTCAAGATTTTTATTAAGTATAGCCATATTATTGATAACTTGTTCTAGTCCCTAATTCAAAATTATAATGAGTTACAAAAAAAAATAATATATTATTTTAAATGATTAAAGAGACTAACAATTATTTACCTGTGCAATATCATTTATCAAGTTATCACGTTGTTTTTGAAAAGTTGTTGATTCCATATTCAAATTTTCGTGGGTTTCTTTTTGTCTTGTGAAAATTACAATTGCGAAAAGTAGTAAAGGGAATGAGAGTGTGATGATCCCAAAAACGCGACAATCTATGATGACCATAGTCTATATATGACTCACATGATAATACATTTATGATTAAAATTTTTTTTTTAAAAAAAATCCCCCCCATTGTTAAATATGACAAATAAAGTTTCTTTAAACACAAGACAAAATGAATCAAACTCAACTATCACTTCGTTATATAGTAAAACCACATTATTTGTTCGTAGGATACCATATGATGCTACAAATAGTGAATTCGAAGAATTCTTTTCAAGAATAGGTCCACTTCGATCTTGTTTTCTTGTAAAAGATAAACCTAATGATACTTTAATAAATAATTCAAATATAAATAATTCAAATGATGATATTTCGATTGTTTCTCCCACAATTAATAGTAAAAAATTAGTTTTTACCGTAGATATAGAGAAAAATAAAGGTTTTGGTTTTGTCCAATTTGTTTTGGCTCAAGATGCCGAAAAAGCTTTAAAAGAATTAAAAAAAGTTAAATTTAGAGGTAAAAGTACTTTGAAAATGGAATATGCTACTAGAAAACATGAAAAACCTTCTGTACCTCTTCAAAAAGTTACAAAAAGAAAATTTTCTTCACAAGACGATAATTATAATAAGGAAAAAATGATAAAAATGGAATTCATTGAAAAAGATGATGATAGAACCATTGTATTACAGGGTTTACCTAAGGATTTGACCAGAAAAAAAATTTATAAAAAAGTTAGGAAATTTGGCTACGTTCAAGATATGAAATTTCCTAACGGTGAAGATTCTACTGATATTGGTAAGCCTGCTTATACTGTATATGTTAAAAATCGACTAAATTTATTTTAACTTATTTTTTTTTTTTTTTTTAAACTAGTACACATTATTTTCAAATCAGCAAAGGATGCGAGTGATGCATTAACACATTTGGATGGTCACATTTTCCATGGATCAACGATGAGTGCAAAATTATTGAATCCATTTTCAAAAGATAAAAAAGGTCGTTTGATAGTTCGCAACATCCCGTGGCAGGTATGTAATTTTAATACTTAAAAAGTTTAAAAGTTATTTACTATTTTTAACTAAAATTCACAAATGTAAATAATGTAAATGAAAGTATCGCGAACAAGAACTTTTAAACATATTCTCCAAATATGGAGAAGTAATAGAAGTAAATTTACCTCGTAAATTTATTGGGGGTCCTTTACGCGGATTTGCGTATATACAGTATAAGAATCCCGAATATGCAGAGAAGGTATTCCTTACATAGTATGGACATTTTTATTCTTAAACCGTATCTGATATTACATTTTTATAGGCGATCAACAAATTGAATGAAACGAAACATCATGGACGTGCTATAGCTGTGGATTGGGCGTTGCCGAAAGACAAGTATTTGGAAGCTATTGGAACACGGCAAATAGGGAGCTATTATGAAGAGAAAATACAACAGGAACTAGATTTTGAGAAAGTGGTTGATAGTCAGGAAGATAATGATAGTATTGATGATGAAATGGAACAAGATGAGGGTGAACAAGAGGAGTTAAATGAAAGTGATGATGAGTCTAAAAATGAGCAAAATAAAGAAGAACAAGAGGTAGATGATTATATGAATAGTACTGATGAGTCAGAAAATGAAAATGGTAACGATCATAATAAGATGAGTGTTGAAGAAGCAAGCGAAGAAGAGAGCGATATTATAGAAATTCATAATGAAACACCAAAAAATATGTATCCTCCTTCCGAGGGGACTGTATTATTTATTCGAAATCTTTCGTTCGATGCCACAGAGGAAGAACTCTCTAATATGTAACTATTATATTAATATTTATATATTTGATATTATGCATTAGTATTAATATTATCATTTTTTATTTTAGATTTAGACCATTTGGGACATTACGTTATTGTGTAATAACGATTGATCATCAAACAGGACGTTCGCGTGGCACAGGATTTGTTTGTTTCAAACAAAAAGAACACGCAGAAGCATGTTTAAATGAAGCAAACAAAGTAAATCAAGAGACATTTAATGAATTGGAATTAAATAATAAGAAAAAGAAACAAAAAGAATTGATATTTAAATCAATTCTTACAGCAGATCCGTCAGATTCATTAGCAAATAAATTTACATTGCATGGAAGAGTATTATCAATAGTAAAAGCAGTTGATAAAAACGAAGCACATAAATTAATGGAAATGAATCAACAAAGAAAACGTAAAGAGGATAAAAGAAATATTTATTTGATGCAAGAAGGAATGATATTTCCGGATACACCAGCAGCAAAATTATTAACACCATCAGAAGTTAATAAATTTGTTACATCATATTCCATGAGAAAGAACTTATTAGCAAAAAATCCGAATCTTTATATTTCAAAAACTAGATTATCCATAAGAAATTTACCATTAACCCTGGATGAAAGTGAATTAAGAATTTTAGGAAAAGAAAGTATTAAAAAGTTTAAAGAGGAGGTTGAAAATGAAGAAAGAAAGGATTTAACTGAAAATGAGAAAATAGAAGGATGGAATAAAAAAGTAGTTATTAAGCAGGCTAAAATAGTTAGGTCCAAGGATAGAATAGATACAGCAACGCAAAAGCCACGTAGCAAAGGATATGGATTTTTGGAATTCACACAACATGCTCACGCATTAGCAGCGTTAAGATTCCTTAATAATAATCCAGAATTATTTGGAGAGAAGAAAAGATTAATTGTGGAATTTGCGGTAGAAAATTTTATTGTTGTTAAAAAGAGGGTAGAAAAATTAAGTAATAATAAAAACGGAGAAAATAAAGATGATAAGAGCAAGAAAGGAGTTGATACTAATAATAAGAAAAGGAAAGTTAGTTATAAATAGATATTGACATTTTGTTGTAATAATGGTTTCACTATTTAAATATTTTTTATTTTATTATTTTTTTTTATTCTAGATGAGTAAATTAAAGAAAATGAAAAAAAAATAATAATAAACAATGAATAATTCTATTATTGCTATCTTTAAATATAATTTATTTATCTAAACATTCTTGAATATAATCTTTCGGAATGTGAGAATCGACTAAGGATAAGAAGGCTTTTAGAGTACATAAAGACTTATCGTTGGGATGATGTTGACCATCATTTTGACAGGCAGGTAATTCTAAAATTTTATCATTATATTTTACACGAATATAATGATTATCTTGAGCAGAAGAAAATAATTTAAAAAACGACGATTTTTCTTTGGATTCAAATAATTCCAAAGTAAGATGCGAATTAAATTTTGGCCACCTATGGTTATATGCGTTGAATGTGGTTATTAAAGGAGCTATTGTTGAATCATGTCCACTATATATTGCGAATTTTAAATCTTTTGTCTCAGATGTATTATTAACTTTTGAGAGAATAATTTCACGTAATTCAGCAAGAAATCGACCAATTGCCAATCTTCTCATTTCTAATGTTTCATAAAACCTAGTAAATTAAAGAATCGGACGGAAATTAGTTCATAATGCTGACCGGAATTAAAATGTAATTCTTATTTCAACTTTATACCCATAAAACCATTCGCCAGTGGATATTTCATCAATTTTGTCTACAATTTCATCAGTGAATTCTTTTGGAATAGAAATTTTATTTGCTTTTGCTATAAAATTTGAAAAGTTTTAATATAAAATCTAAAATATTTGACTCTAATATTCTACTTATCTACTTACCTGCAGTTACAGTATCAAATATTCCGTTTAAAGAAGGGTTTGAGTTGAGTTTAACTTCATTTATAATAGGTTTTAATTTATCAGTCAGATATTGTAAATCAGATTCATAACGTGATTTTGAAAACTCATTAAATTGCCTAATCAATTTCATCAAACGTTTACACTTTGCACTTTGATGTAAAGTTTCATAATATAAGTCCCTGTTTATAATATAATGAAAATGTTTAGAAAATAAATACTAATTTGTTGGGAATGTACTTTTATACTTTTATAAAATACCTAGTATGAATGTTTAAAACGTATGAAT
This sequence comes from Glomus cerebriforme, assembly GCA_003550305.1. NCBI lineage: Eukaryota > Fungi > Glomeromycota > Glomeromycetes > Glomerales > Glomeraceae > Glomus > Glomus cerebriforme. Next base: position 121,351 of record QKYT01000213.1, read on the forward strand.
CAGATCTGTATTGGGATGGATATAGTCCACCAATAACTAGCTGTTGTAATGATTCGAGAGTTCTTGCATAATTGGTTGAACGTAAAAAAAGTGATTTATTATTTGATAAATTTTTATCCAAGAATTTTAGTTTGTCAACGTATAATGCCCGAAAATGAGCGCCTAACTCAGACATCGATTTACGACCAATATCTGTCAACTATAAGTCAATATTATAAGTATTGCATTTAATTAAATATTTTTTAAATCATTAATAATATATTACCTGTCCAAACACGCATGTTCCAGGAGAGGGAGAAGAATGAGAGTCAATACGTCTATATTTAAATTGGTCATAACTTAATTTTAAATTATCGGAATTATTTTGATTATTTTCGTCCTCGTGAAATAATAAAATACTTGTTTGAAATTCTTTTGCTTCGTGACATAAATTCCATAATGGTGGTATAACATGTTCTAGGCGTGGTTTGACTGGCGTACGTTCACCTTATTTCAAAAATGAATAAATTGAATAAAGTAAATATATATGTATAATTAATTTATTTAAATATCACTTATTAAATATACCATGTCTATGAATCACTTGAACTAATTTCAATTGTAAATAATCCGGATAATAAAATCGTATTTTCTCGTCATCGTATGACGGAAAAGGTGGAGACATTGTAATTTTTATTTACAATAGAATTTTTTTTAACTATTTTATATAATTTTATATATTAACAATCGAATTTTTATTTTCTATTGTCCATGTTTCAGAATAAAATCTACTAAACTATAATGAAATTTTATCACAGAATCTAACTTTACTTAAATGTAATATTATACTATATACCCTAATAGAAATTTTATTTTAGTTTAAACAAACAAATAATTTTAGTGAATTTTCACTGGCGATACTGAGTTGATTACTAATCAGTTGTTTACGCCACAACTGATAAACATTTTCTCCAAAGTTCTTTAACATGGAAGAACGTGTAAAAAAAGAAAATACATTCAATGATTTCTTGGAAACTACATATAGACCAAGGTAAATATAGTATAAATATATTTACTGTAAATCATAATCCTTTTCATTTAATAATCATTTTTATAAATTAGAACATGGGTAATTCAAAAAATTGAATCAATGATTGAAAAATTATTATTTGATATTGCAAAGAAAAGTTCTCCGGTAATTAATTCGGTGTCAAATATCAAACGAAAAGAAAATCATTCCAGGTAGTCTGAATATTATCGCATAAAAAATTATTTATTTACTAAAAATTTCTTCATAATATACCGCCGATAGATATGATGCGCAAAGTGGAATTATACGAAGAAAAAACAACAATCTTGCTAATAAACAAATTCAGTTTTTGTCAACAAAAAATCCAAAAACTTTTGTTATTATGATTCGTATTCTTGATATTTGTCATGAACTTTTAACTCAAAATATAACTGCTACTAAACGTGATATTTATTATAAAGATGTCAAATTATTTGGTAACCTACAAACTGTTGATCTGGTAAGATCAATTATAATTTATAATTATATATTTTGATATTTGCAAAATAAAATTTAAAAAAACTTCTTTCGTTTAGACAATAGATGAATTAGCATGTTTTTTACGAATACCAAGGTCCTGTTTAAATGTGGTAAACAACTTGTTATTTGTCAGGTATATGATAAATATTTCATTTAAATTAAAAATTTTTCCCATTTATAAGATCGCTTCCGCTAAAGGATTAGTTGCTGGTTCTTTAAAAATATTTCAAAAAGATCGATCGATATTAGATTGCTCAAAAACTAATTGTCAGGTAATTGACACAAAATCACTGACTTATTTAACTTAACTTTTTTTTTATGTATTCTATCTGCTATTCTTTTAATAAGGGAACGCTTATACCAACAATGGATCTAATTGATAATATCCTTTAAATATCATTTTTATTATTGGTTAATATTAAAAATTTTCCTTAATAATTTAAACGAATTGAAACCAATGCTGAATTCGTTTTGGTCATAGAGAAAGAAGTAAAATATATTTTTATTATTATACTCGTTTTTCCTTTTATTTCCAAAATTTATTTTAGAATATTTAGGCGACATTTCAATACTTATTGTCGAGCAGAATGTACGAGCAATTTAGACCTTGCATCTTGATTACAGTGCGTAAAAATCGCTCATATTGATTTGTTGTTTATTTCCAAAATAAATTGATCTTGTAATTTTTTGATTGAAGGGCAAAGGATATCCGGTTCGTATTACTTTGAGTTTGATATGTAAGCATTGTAACATAATTTCTCTCATAAATTAGGATGTAGCTACGCGTCAACTAGTTAAAAATTTAAGTGACTTACGTCGACCACATGAATCACACCCATTTCTACAAATATTAGGATTTTTTGATAATGATCCATACGGTAAACTACATTCATTTTGTAAATTACTATTTTTTCGTAAATTTTAAATGAATTTCATCGACTTTAGGGATAGAAATTCTTTGCGTTTATAGATTCGGATCTTCCGTAAGATAATACTAATTCTAGATTTGTAATTAAAAAATATTCACCAAATGAAAAAATTTATAGGCCATGTCATATGATAATGAAAATTTGGCAACACCTTGCATAAAATGGATCGGGTTGCATTGTTCAGACTGGCAAAAGTAAAGTATTAGCCATAGTTGCCAGTTCTAACTAAATTACTAATATTTATAAATAGTTATAGGATCCCGAAAAGTTCTCTAATAAGGATATCTTCTGCCGATAGAAGAAAAGCGTATCATTTATTACAACGCAATTATCTTCAAGTCGAATGGAAGTAAGCTATTAATTATCATTACGAAGGTTAAAATTTACAAGTATTCGACTAATACAAGTTAATATTGGTTTTTTAGAAAAGAAATTTGCCAAATATTGTATATGGGATATAAAGCTGAAATACAAAGTTTGGGCGACTGTGAAAGTGGGAATTTACTGAATTACCTAACGTCCAAAATAGATGATAACCTTTGCAAAATTTGACTGTATATTGTGAAATTGGGAGAAATGTCGTATATCACATTAATCTTATTTTGCATAAGGTAATCGGAGATTACACCAATTAATACCAATTAAAGAATGACGAGACGATTTAATCCTAGACCATAAAAAAAAGCTTCTAAACTTAGTATGGATAGACAAAATGATATCATAAATACGTTCGTGTTACTTTTAAAAAAGCTGTAATATATAAATAAAAGATTGTCTTATGACTCGGCTAATTTATTTAAAAAATTTTTTTTTTTGTTTAATTTGTGATAATTTCGTAGTATTCGTGGAAATAGATGTTTACATAATATTTGTGTAGCAAATAAAATAAGACCCAAATCAGTGTGATAAGTGATATTATAGTTCAAATATACATAATAAAAGAAAAAAAAAAATTTTTTAACAAAAGATATAATGAAATGTTTAAACCAAAATTTATTACATTGAATGTACAGTATAAAAAATCTTATTATATATAACAAAATTTTTATATTCTAGGTTGGTTTTTTTTTTGATAAATAGTCCTGGTTTACAAACTTACTATCAAATGAGAACAATCAAATAAATAAGAATTTATAATTAAATAAAAATATCATACAATAATTTTCGTTGAATTACTCCTAAAACTAGAAAGTTACATCTTTGAGCTTATAATATCCTATGTAAACACATGGATATAACGATAAAATGTTAGAATAGGAATGTGTTATCCATAATTGAATGTAAAACATTTTATTTACATACATTGCGCTCATCAGGAATCGATATTTCTTCTATGGGATTTTTTACAGGAAATTTATTTATAGTGGCGATGAGATCATTCATTCCTAATACAATTTTACAAAATAAATTTACGGAACAGTAAACTTTACATTTAAACAATAAAAATGAAATTATAACATACTTAATGGTTTTGTAACATATTCATCCATTCCTGCGAAAAGGCATTTCTCTCGATCTCCTATCATTGCATGAGCCGTTAAAGCGATTATAGGAACATGACCTCCAGTTACTTGTTCAGATTCACGTATCTTTTGTGTAGCTTCAAATCCACCCATTATAGGCATTTGTACATCCATCAATATCTAATTAACAATCGGACAAAATTAGTAATTTTTAATCATAATTATTATCGTTGGTATTATATAATAAGACTTACAAGATCATATCGCTTAGCCTTAAAAGCCTCAACAGCCAATTGACCATTTGAAACTATTTCAACCCTATGACCAAATTTCTCTAATATTTTAACTGCTAATTTTTGATTTACAATATTATCTTCAGCCATTAAAATGTCTAATGGTTGTTGTCTTGCAAAATCACTTGGAACTGCGGCATGAGATTCAAGCGCTGGCAATAAAGCATTCATTAAATCAGGTAAATTCGATGGTGTACTACTATATGACGTAATACCAAGATCAATACAATTTTTCATATTTAAGTTGGGTATCATCGGAGCTAAAAGAACTATAGGAATGTATCTTAAATGTGTAATCTCTCTTAATCTTTCAACAATAGTTAAATCATCAACAATTACTGTATCAAACAAAGGTGTATCTGATTTTCGAGAAGCTGTTATAATTGCAGCCTCCTCTACAGAGCAAGCAATCTTTGGTCTAAGACCTAACTCTTCGATTATACTGACCACACCAGTTTTATCATGCAAAGTATCAATAAACAATATATGTCGTCCATGCCAAGGAGCCATTTTTTGATCTATATTTTCTCGGCTCATTGTACCCAAAGTTACTTTAACTGTAAAATAAAATTCGGATCCGTGTCCGTATACACTCTTTACCCATAAATCACCACCCATTAAAGATACAAGGCGTTTTGATATCGAAAGACCTAAACCAGTACCACCATATTTTCTTGTAGTTGAACCATCAGCCTGACAAAAAGTATCAAATATCATATCAATCTTATCTTCTTGAATACCTATACCGGTATCACTAACACAAAATTCTAAAGTTACTCTATCATCATCAATTAATTGAGTGTGTACTGAAAGAACAACTTCACCTTCAGTGGTGAACTTAATGGCATTTCCGATGAGATTTGTTATTACTTGTCTTAGACGTAATGGATCACCAATAAGCTGGTCAGGTATCCCATTATCTACATCATAAATTAGATCTAACTTCTTTTGGTTGGCCTTAACTGCGAGTGTCTTGAGAACTCCAAATACGGCTGATCTTAACGAAAATGGAATTTGTTCAATGGTCATACGTCCAGCCTCAACTATATTTAATTAATTTAAAGAATTTAGTAAATTTTACTATTAAGAAACAATAACGAAAAATACCAATCAATTTATTTAAAGATTAACTAACTCACTTTTTGAAATATCTAAAATATCATCAATAATTGTTAACAAAGAATTAGCTAACGTACTAACAATCATCAAATTTTCGCGTTGTTGTCTTGTCAATTCAGTTTCTAGAGTTAATGTAGTCATTCCAATAATACCATTCATAGGTGTACGAATCTGTATTCAAAATTGAAGCTTAATTAATATGCTATTTATTATAAAAAAAAAAATATAATTTATCATAATCAAAAATATATATACCTCATGTGACATATTAGCTAAAAATTCACTTTTGCTTCTGTTGGCCAATTCTGCAGCTTCTCTTGCGGCAGTATTCTTTTGAATACTTTCCCTTAAATTATAAACCATTTGATTGATCTTTGTTTTAAGAGAATCCATTTCACCTGAAGCATCAACAGTAATATACTGTGTGAAATCACCATCCGTTGCCGCGGCGGATATTTGAGCAAATGCACGGACCTGTGAAGTTAAATTTGAAGCCATAGTATTGACGTTGGATGTAATCTCTTTCCAAGTACCTTTGACATCTTTTACTTGTGCTTGGACTCCAAGTTTTCCCTCTGTACCAACTTCACGAGCTACACGCGTTACTTCAGCAGCAAAAGTAGACAACTAACATAGTATTGTTATAATTTCGATATAAAAAATAATAAGTGTTTATATTAAATAAAAATAAATAAAAATAAAATTTGATTCTTTTAATAAATTTAGTTCTCATTACCTGATCTACCATAGTATTTATAGTATTCTTCAAGTCCAATATTTCTCCTTTGACATTCACTGTAATTTTCTTGCTGAGATCACCGCATGCTACACTCTTACAGACATTTGCAATATCACGTACTTGTGCCGTAAGATTAGAAGCCATAGTATTTACATTATCTGTCAATTCCTTCCATGTACCGCCAACGTCTTTAACGTGTGCTTGGACTCCAAGAATACCTTCTGTGCCTACTTCACGTGCAACACGTGTTACTTCTGCAGCAAACATACGAAGTTGGTCTACCATAGAATTTACTGTATCTTTTAACTCAAGTATCTCGCCTTTGACGTCTACAATAATCTTTTTACTCAAATCACCACAAGCCACAGCGGTCGTAACTTCGGCTATAGACCTTACTTGCGTGGTTAAATTAGCAGCCATAATGTTTACATTATCCGTTAGTACTTTCCAAGTGCCTTCTACATCTTTAACAACAGCTTGACCTCCAAGTTTCCCTTCGGTACCTACTTCCAAAGATACCCGTGTTACTTCAGTAGCAAAAGTTTGTAATTGATCTACCATAGTATTTATTGTATTCTTAAGGTCCCATATCTCTCCTTTTACATCAACTGTTATTTTTTTACTTAGGTCACCGCGTGCCACTGCTTTAGATACATTAGCTATGTCTCGCACCTGTGCGGTCAAATTAGCAGCCATAGTATTGACATTATCCGTTAGTTCTTTCCAAGTTCCACCAACATCCTTCACTACCGCTTGTCCTCCTAATTTACCTTCTGTACCTACTTCTCTTGCTACCCTTGTTACCTCCGCTGCAAATGTTCTTAATTGATCCACCATAGAATTTACGGTATTCTTTAAGTCAAGTATTTCACCTTTAACATCTACAATGATTTTTTTACTTAAATCACCTTTGGCTACAGCCGTAGTGACCTCAGCAATCGATCTTACTTGAGTCGTTAGATTTGCGGCCATTATATTCACGTTGTCAGTAAGCTCCTTCCACGTTCCACCTACGTCTTTAACTACAGCTTGACCACCTAATTTACCTTCAGTACCTACTTCCAAAGAAACACGTGTGACTTCAATGGCAAATGTTTGCAGTTGATCTACCATTGTATTGATGGTATTCTTCAGATCCAAAATTTCTCCTTTTACATCCACGGTAATTTTTTTGCTTAAATCACCACGAGCTACAGCTTTGGATACATTTGCAATATCACGGACCTGAGCCGTGAGGTTTGCAGCCATAGTATTTACATTGTCTGTAAGAATTTTCCACGTTCCATCCACTCCTTGAACTTCAGCTTGACCGCCGAGCATACCTTCAGTACCGACTTCACGAGCAACACGTGTTACTTCAGCCGCGAACATACGCAATTGTTCAACCTAAAATATAATAATTAATAAAAATTACGTATCAAATATAATTGATTTATGATGATTATAAAATAAGTACCATAGTATTGATTGTGACTTTTAGTTCCAAAATTTCACCTTGTACAGGTACGGTAACTTTTCTTGACAGATCACCACAAGCAACAGCTTTACATACTGTGGCAATATCACGTACTTGATTAGTGAGATTAGATGCCATAAGATTTACATTATCAGTCAGATCTTTCCAGATTCCGCCGACGTCCTTAATATTCGCTTGACCGCCTAATTTCCCTTCTGTGCCTACTTCAAGGGATACTCGGGTGACTTCAGTGGCAAAAGTTTGTAGCTATCATTAAAAATTTTTGAACAATTAATTAACCATCTTTATGATAACTGATTAATGATTTAATAATGCTCCTTACCTGATCTACCATAGTATTTATTGTGTTTTTAAGATCTAAAATTTCTCCTTTGACGTCAACAGTAATCTTTTTGCTGAGATCGCCTCTAGCAACAGATTTAGATACATCAGCAATATCACGGACTTGAGCGGTAAGGTTTGCAGCCATTGTGTTAACATTATCAGTTAATAGTTTCCATGTTCCGCCAACACCTTGAACTTGGGCTTGTACTCCCAATTTACCTTCGGTGCCGACCTCATGAGCAACACGAGTAACTTCCGATGCGAATGAATTAAGTTGATCAACTAAAAACACGTATTTTGTACATATCATAAGTATCAAATTAATTCGAATATTATAATTTATTAGGAATACTTACCCATAGTGTTTATAGTGTTTTTCAAAACAAGAGTTTCTCCTTTTACTTCAACAGTAATCTTTTTACTAAGATCACCATGAGCGACAGCTGTACATACTTCCGCAATATCTCTGACTTGTTTTGAATGGTTACTAGCCATCATATTCAAATGAACCATCATATCTCTCCAATCACCGTCCAAATTTCCACTTTTAGATTGCACACCTAATTTGCCTTCTTCACCGACCTCACGAGCAACATGGATAAGTTCAATAGACACTCTGTCGATTTTATCGACCATAGTATTAATCGCGTTTCTTAGTGTTTGCATTGGGCCGGATGCAACAGGACAATCAACTCGTTTTTTAAAATCACCACTTGTAACGGCCAAAGCAACATTTGTGCATTGATTGAGACATTCTAGGCAAACTCGATCATCATGTTCCAAAGCGGGAGGTGTACTGGAAGGACTATCTGAATCAAAATTGTTATCAGTCTGATCCTGGTTATTTATAATACGATTACTAGCTTGATCAGAGAGTAAAGGTAATTTAACAATTTCATCGGAGTCAATGACAGATTGCTTCACTTGAAGACAATTTTCATTGGATAAAGAGCTATCTTTAATAATGACCACAGAATCATTTTCACTCAATAGCAATTGATAACGAGCGACCTCCTCTTCTAAGTAGACATGTCGTTCTAGCAATTTTTTTAAAGCAGAATCAAATTGTTCAATTTGTTCATTACGTTGTCCTTGATAGCACAAATTCTTGCAATATTCCACATTGCCGTCATTAATGTTTTGAAGGACGTCGGTAACGTATCCGAGAACGTCCGTCATGTATAGTGTATTTAATTTATAATAGTTCAACCACTTTTAACTGAACCTTTTAAACAAAAATAACTAATAACTACAATTACACAAAACGTATAGAAGAATAGTAAAGTAAGTATGCATAGAAGTTGCAAAAAAGCACATATATGTAAGATGTATTTACCTAAATAACAAATTAAGTTTGAGATGAAAAATTAATTACCTCTCTTAAATTAAGAGAGTATTATTCCTAGATAAAATAATGAGTAAATACGTTAAACCACCCAAAAACTGAAAGGTGAAAGATTTTCAATGAAGCAAGGAAAAAAAATGTTTTTTTTTTATTCAGAAAAGCCAAAACATTGGATAAGTGATATAAGGTATAAAATGTAAGCTTCCTTTATATACGAAAAATCGAAACAAATAAAGATTTATCACTATCACATTAAAGTATATCACGCATGTATTACATTAATAAAGAAATATATTAAACTCGAAACGGTTAAATCAATAAGTTTTTGAATTGTCACTATAATATCAAATATGATCATATAGTTAAGTTTGAACATCTAGAATTCCAAAAAAAGTAAGAAAAGTTTTGAATTGTCTAAAGCCCATAAGCCAATTCATCACATGACAAGAATTTTATCGCCCCCCCATGTGATACATAAATAGTATAATAAAAAATTCAAAAATTCACATTTTCAAAAAAGTCCGTTATATTAATATATATATATATATACAAACTGTAGTTGATAATACAAAGTAATACATTTAACAAAGTAGAATAAAAACAGGGTATGTAATAATAATAATATAATGAATAATATAATAATAAGAGAAGAGAAGGAATAAAAACTAGTATCTACAAGTTTACAACAAATATATATACAAATTAAATCATAGCAAGAGAAATATACAAATTGATATTGATAAGATATAAAAAAGCAATTGTCCAAACATATAACAAAACGAAAAATAGGAAAGGCATAAATGAAAGAGTATGTAAATGCAATAAAATCGTGATAAAATCGCGTACGTTATCCTCTAAATAAATAATTATTTACAAAAAAAAAGTTCAACATTTATTCTTCACTCTCATTCCTGAATAAGTAAAATAAAACGCCACATAATTCACCAATAACGAACAACACGATATCGACATCCAATAAACTGAAATTCTCTATTACCCATGATAAAACTTCTGGGCCAAGCGTTACTAGCTTGATTCTTTTGTAAAGGACGTGTACCATTATCTTGCGATAATTGTTGTAAAGCGATAGTAGCACTAATTGCTTCATAGAGATCATGTTCAGTTAAAGGCGATGGTGGTGTTTGTTGAGGAGATGTGGGATGTAATGTTGGAGGAGGATACGGAGCGTAAGAATCTATTTGTGGTTGGTAAGCTTTTATTGTGCTATCGGAAGATTTAAACGAATGTAAAATCTCGTTGTAATGGTCTTTAAACGTAAAATCAGCAGCATCGGTAGGTGAATATTGATGCTTTAGATCATTATGTTGAGATGAACTAGAATAAGCTGAATCTGAACCACGACGATCGATAACTAATGTATTCGGATCACATTCAGAAGATGAATTTTCATCATCACCAAGACTACCGTTCTCTGAAGATTGCTGCCTTCTTCGCTTGGACAATAGCTGATTTTCTATCATATTCTCAGCAAAATGTAGGTCCTCAGCTGTTCTCTTTTGTTTGCGCAAAATAATCAAATGACTATTGTTCTCTGCGTTTTGAAATTTGGAGAAGTGTAGGGATCGATCAACTGAGGAGAAATCATCGTGAATTTCGCACTTTATATCATTAACATTCCCACCACCATTCTCTTCAATTGGTGGTGACATAATTATACTAGCTTTTATGCCCTTGTCTTTATTATTATTCGTGATAGAAATATTATCTACACGTGTATCTTTTGGTTTGCGCCTTTGCCGTTTCTTAGTTGGTACTGAATCAGTGAGAGTCAAGCGGCCAAATCCAGGTTGTGTCGGGTCCAACGCTTGCGAAGGAAACAAAGGTCCGAACAAAGGAACAAGTTCTTCGCGAACAGCATAACACGTCCGACGACAGAGCTCGTATGCTTTTTCATATGGCATCCTTAAAAATAATGAGAATTAAGGAATAAATTTAGGATGTAAAGCTCACACTAATAATTAAGTGAATATCGAAAATACAAAAAAAAAAATTATTAACAAACCAAGTTCCTTGTATTTTAAGAAATCCTCCTCTGACTTTCTTGATAGTTGATGCTAAATCCGGATGAGTATCCACTAATCTGGCGATATCGGCTTTGTTATTACCAAGGGCTTTCCATATTCCAGTAAAATGAACGTATCCATTCTCTCGATCCCACATAATTGGTTGATCATTAATAGTGAATTCGTACACTGATCATATATGTAATAAAGATTAACAATTTTTTTTTTTTTTTTTTGAAAAAAAATTAACGGCATTAATGTTAAATTACCAGGAATGTAACCTCGAGGATCCAAAGAAGTAGAATATTTTGTCCTCTTGATTTTGATATTGGTAGCAATATATGGACGGTAAGCCTCTGGTTCATTCTTGATCCCATCATCGTCGTCGGAGACTTGCTGTTTAATAGCCCTTTTCTTTATCATAGCAGATTTGTGTCTCTGACCTATTACAAGCGGTAAATTTTCGGTAACGGCTGTCTTTTGACTAGCACTTGTTTCAGGGAACGTTTTTAAAGTAACTAGCTGAGACATAAGTTAAGATATTGATCAAAAAAGGGTATACTGTGTTAAGTATAGACACTAATTACGATACAAATTGCTCAAAGGTTTGATTCCTAAGGCAGTGGATTTAAGAAGTCAACAGAAAGTCTAATGCAATTAGGAAGATCAAGAACAGTCAGGATATTATGGTTGTAAAAATTTGGGTAAATAAAAAAAGAATGTTCAATAACCCGAATTCTGTGTTAGAATACAAGAAAAAAGTAAATCGTAAGTGAAGGTAAAATGGAGAATATAAAATTACAGAATTTTTTGAAACGGCTTGTTAAGGAGGGTGTAGTGGAATAGTTGGCGATAACCGTACAAGATCGTGAACAGAAGAGAAGCAACAAAGAATGAAGCTCAAGGTAAGTAGAGGAAAGGATAATATGAAAGAAAAAAAGTAAAGAAAGGCGTGGACGGACTTAAAAACTGAAGACCGAGGACTGTTTCCATAGAAGGAGTAATGGTAACCCTGAGAAAATTTTAGCCTCACACGACTTATAGTTTCCCGCAGTAGTTTACTGTACTACCAAGTTGTGATGAATACCTCCCCCCCAGATTCATTCTCGGACAAACACTTTTTTTATAAGTATAATTATTTTATTTTATTTATTTATTTATTTTATTTATTTATTTTTATTTTATTTTATTTTATTTTTTATTATTTTTTTTTTTTTTGTTATACGAAAGCCATTATAAACAATGATGTAACGGAAATCGGGAGGGAAAAACAAGTACCGCAGTGAGTTTTTTAAACTATCTCTTTTAAGGTAAAAATTGATATCGAGACATTTTGTAGTACAATATATAGTGCATTTGGACACGTCCTCGTGACAACTTTTAACAGATTAGTCATTACCATGACCAGAATTAAAGAAACTTTGCCTAGCATTATGAAAATTTCACGTGATTTGAATCATTATTTAAAATTATATTACTTCATTAATTCAATAAGTCCCAGCTCATGTTTTACTTGATCCCCAGCAAAAATAGGTGGATAAAGAGGATTTGGTTTAAATGGCTCCAGAGGTTGTAAGATTTTATCGCTCGCGACATGAAGGAAGAAAGTGGATGATATACGCCAGAGAGGACGGTCTGATCTTGTCCTTTTTGCGTCTTCGATGGCCTATATTTAAATTGGAATTAGATTTGTTCTATTAAATAAAAAGAACCAATAAGCAATTACCTTAATTGAATCTTCTGTTACTACAACCTCGTGATATCCGGCCTTTACTTCACCACTTGTAATCCATTCGAGCTGCTTTCCAGCTTGAACTACAAATGAGAAAGATTAAACAAAAATTATAAAAACGGATCAAAAATGAAATGAAGATTATACCTAAGAGGTGACCATCTGGCACGTGGACCTGAATTTTTACACCTCCATTACGTGGCCAGATATGTAAACCGGGAAAGCGAGATTTTCCGTGGATCGTTCTAAGTTTTAGTTTCATAACCCATTAAACTAACAAGTTAGTTATTAAATCTCATTCAACTATGAAAATTTAAACTAATAATTACAAAAAATTCAAGTCATAATGAAAACCTATATAAATGAAGTTTCAGAAAATCGTCAGTAAAATTTTTAAATACCAATGCGTATTGTTAAAGATTATTTAGTACCAGCAAAAATTGTCCCAAGTTTCCCATACTTTTCTAAATTGCTTCCTGTTGGCGCTAATAAATGTGGTCCACCTTTTGTAAGACCAGGTAATTCATCAGCACACATTCCAAACCCAACAGAAGCCATTTCAGCAATGCCAAGAATGGCACGGTGCATTTGATTTCCCCATTCGTTCATTATGTTAGCCCATATGTCCTTAAAAGCTATAATGAAATGGATCCGTTAATTTTCGAAGAAAAATGTAAAGCATTCGTAGACAAACCTTCAGGAATTACGGGATCAGCGTTGAGTTGCGGATATTTCGTTTCTTTTGGAATCTCTCCAATTCGCCAAAAGAATCGCCATTTAGGATCAGGTCCTGATGTGGGTAGGGGTCTATTTTCTTCTGGTATCTAATCATGACTTTTTTATGAATTCAAAAATATTATATTTCTACAGTTGGTAGAATAATCGAATTCATACTTGATTAATTAGTTTTTGGCATTCGGTATCTCTGTGGCATTTAGGTTCTTCAGTGAATTCTGGAGTAACACCAACTTGAAAACCAACATCTGGGCGTGCATCTGCAAGTTTAGTCTTAAAATATGTATTATAAAAAAAGGATTTCTATCGTCAATATCTTTTGAAATTGTTTTCTTATGAAGACAAGGGAATTTACCTCCGTTGGTTGAGCATAATAATCTTCAAGTAAATCCTATATGAATATTAATAGTATAAGATGATATAAAGTGATAATGATTTTGTATCATTTTAATATTAAACATTACGAACCAAAAAACGAGAATTATCATCTTCCTTTACACCCGAATTATTAATTAATAAAGCTCCATAGTCACGTAAAGCATTCGCAACCTAAAAATTATTCTTATTTTTAATAAAATTTTGGTTTTCTGTGCTGCGGATATATGAGAATTCTTCACCTTTTTACATTCGTTTATTGCCGCTAAAGTTGTTTTATCTCTCATATAAAGGTCAAAGTCGATGACAGGAAGAACAAAACTACTCATATTTGAATCTTAATATTATAAAAATAAAAGATAAGCCACTAATACATACAGAAAAATCGTAAATTATAGATAAACACGAAATTCTGAATTAGTAAACTTTCATCATGTCATCAAAAACCATTTTCCGAAATTTTTTTGCAGGTACTATACAAGTATACACTTGTTTTTTGCCGTTTTTTGCGTTTTTTTGCGTTATTCCTTTGTTCGAAGCGTTTAGGCCTCAATTAAATTAATTTAAAATGTTTACTGGACTAGCTACACGATCCTTACTATTTGAAACGAAGGAAGGTGAGCACCCGGTTAGTCTAATTTTTGGCTTTAAACAATTTTTGAATGCTTTTAACACTTTCACCTATTAAAACCATAAGAAGTGCTTTTTTTCTTTACATTTATTAATTTACATTTTGTTAATTTTAAATAGCCTTTAGATATAATTTAATTCGTGGGTTCGTTACAGAAAGAAATACAGCAATTGCTTCAAACCCTTCAAAATCTGTTGATTTACCAAAAAAGTCAACACCTAGCGACTTTTCTCTTGCTAAGCCCGCTAATACTGCAGGTAACTGTTTTTATGTATTTATTAAATTTTGCATAACCAGTTAATATTAATAACATTTTACTACAGAATATGTACTGTCTACCGTAGACCAAGTTGTAAATTGGTCTCGTCAGAGCTCAATTTGGCCTATGGTAAATATATACTGTATATTTATTTATTTTATTTTTATTTATATATTAATTGTTGGTCTTCAATGTTAGACTTTCGGTTTAGCATGTTGTGCAGGTATGCGCAAAATAATACGTTGTTTTAGTGAACTATAATTAGGGTTCTTACAAATTATTTCATTATAACATTCAGTTGAAATGATGCACATGGCAGCGGCTAGATATGATCAGGATCGTATTGGAATTGTATTTCGTGCATCTCCTCGTCAGTCTGATGTTATGATCGTTGCGGGTACTCTAACTAATAAAATGGCTCCCCCGTTAAGAAAAGTTTATGATCAGGTATATTTTGTTATTCTTATTTGTTTATTTATTTATTTTATCTAATAAAGATTTATTGAGTACAGATGCCCGAACCTCGATGGGTAATTTCTATGGGATCATGTGCAAATGGTGGAGGATATTATCATTATTCCTACAGTGTTGTTAGAGGGTATGTCTTGTTTTTTTTTGTAAATGACTAATTAGTATATAAACATATGTATTTATGGTTGTTTTCAGATGTGACCGAATTATTCCCGTAGACATTTATGTTCCGGGATGTCCACCAACAGCAGAGGCGCTAATGTATGGTGTATTACAGCTACAGAAGAAAATGAGGCGCTCTAGGGTATATATCTTCTATTTAGTTTCATTATGTGTTATTTATTTAATATAGTTCTAATTGCTTTTCTTTCTCTCTTATCATAAGCCTACTCAACTTTGGTACCGTAAATAACCCAAAATTAATAATCAATGTATGTTCCTTTAAGTATTAGCAATTTGCGAATCAATAATTTAAGGGTAAATTCAATGTAATAGTATAGTTTGCATATGTGATGTATTCTATAATTTCATACGCTTTATATGCATATATTGAGTTAGGATAAAGGAATGCTTAACAAATGTTTTCTGCCATTAATATTATTCCCTATTTTTTTAAATAAACATTTAATTTTTTGTATGCCTAGATCAAAATTTTATTATTAGATGTAGTAAGAAGGTAATGATTAATAATACTATAAGCCAAAATGCTTTTCTTAGATAATAATAATTACTAATTATGTTTATAGTCTATATTTCTTATTTATTAAAGACGGTGGTATTTTGTATTAAACGAATTTATGAAAATTTATATCAAACGGACGATCGCTCATTTTTTATAAGTTAGGATTGTGATGAAAACGTAAAATATTTAACAATAAATTACATTGTTAATCTAATTTTGAACGATTATATGTGTTGCAGTATAAATTACGTTAGTTATTCTTTGCGATCAATTTATTAAATAATTCAATAATTTGCTAATACTTTATCTAGAAGATCACATTACAAGAAGGTTTTATTTAGTGTATGTTATTTTATATATATGGGTTGTACATGAAACGCATCTCTGATGTACAGTATATCTTATATATTACCGGGTTTGATGACATTAGCACTACAACTATAAAATACAACTTTTTAAATTTTATAAGCTCGATATTTGATATATTTGATTACAATACAACAAAAACTTTTTTTTCGTGGTCAGTAATTCACAACTTTTAAAGGTAACGAAAAAAAAAGGTTTATCAAACAAAAAGTAAACTGTTTTAGAAGGGTGTAACTACAAAGAAAAAGAACAACTCGAAACTACCCATGACTGCAGAACCAAAAAAAAGAATAAACTATTTTTATGATCGTAAGTAACTTTTTTTATTTGCTAAGTGGGTTGGGGTTTTATTGTCTTTTATGTTCTTATGTGGAAGTCTTAGTTTGATATAGGTTAAATATCAAGGAAGATTTTTGGGGTGGAAATGAAAAAACTTTGATATAACATCAAATTCACATGGTGGTTATTTTAAATATTTTTTTAGATGCCCTTGGCATTTTTACGCATGGTACAAATCATCCTATGAAGCCCTTTAGAGTGAGGATGACCCACAATCTAGTGATGAATTATGGATTATGCAAGAAGATGGAAATTTTTGTAAGCAAAATTAATTTTTATCACCTTTAAGCTTAAAATTATTGTTTTATAAAGTGGATTACTTTGTTAATTCAATATAAATTTTATATAGAGACCAAAGCCAAGCACAATCGATGAATTAACACAATTTCATACAGATGATTACATAAATTTTCTGGGTAAAGTTACTCCATCAAATATGGAAACTTGTATAAAAGATTGTACAAGATGTAAGTATCATATTTTCATGGATTATTATTTATATTTTTATCGAGTTAAAAGTGATTTTATAACTTATTTTCTTAATTATGATTGTCCTTATTTTTATTGTTAGTTAATGTTGGTGATGATTGTCCAGCTTTTGATGGATTACTTGAATATTGTAGGCGAGCTACTGGAGGTTCTCTTGGTTAGTAAGTGTTTCCTTTTGTTCGAAGCAATTTATTTTCTTTTTAAAATAAATTATTTACAATGTTTCTGATATTTCCTTTTTTTATAATTCAACAGAAGGTGCTGCTAGATTAAATCATGGATTATGTGATATAGCTGTAAATTGGGCCGGGGGCTTACATCATGCTAAAAAACAAGAAGCAAGCGGGTTTTGTTATGTGAATGATATAGTGGTCGCAATATTAGAATTACTAAGGTAATTAATTATATATATATATTGCTATAAGAAATAAAATATTGATGATTTTTAATTATGAACAGATACCATAAACGTGTACTTTACATCGATATCGATATTCATCATGGAGACGGCGTGGAAGAAGCTTTTTATACAACTGATCGAGTAATGACATTGAGTTTTCACAATTTTGGTGAATATTTTCCAGGAACGGGAGATATACATGTATGTTTGCATTCTCTTCGGTGAATCATATGAATAAAGAAAAAAAAACTAGGCGGTGGGTTTTTTTTGGTCGACGATTTTATCATACAATATTATTCATTAATCTTACATGCTCACTCGTACATTAATATATAGGACATTGGTATCGGTAAAGGCAAATACTACTCAGTAAATTTTCCATTGAGAGAGGGTGTTGATGACAAGACTTATAAAAGTGTGTTCGAACCGGTAAATAATCTTTTCGGATCATCTTTTGTTAGGGCGAGCAAAATTTTTTTATTAATGAACTCATTATTATAATTAGGTTGTTTCACATGTGGTCGAATGGTATAACCCTTCAGTAATTGTTTTACAATGCGGTGCTGATTCATTAAGCGGGGATAGACTTGGTTGTTTTAATTTATCATCTAAAGGTAATAAAAATGCGAGACTCCTGCTTTTAGTTTAACATAAATTAGATAACTTAGATATTTTTCACAATTTAGGTCACGCAGATTGCGTTCGATTCGTTAAAAAATTTAATATACCGATGTTGGTATTGGGTGGCGGTGGATATACTATACGCAATGTTTCAAGGGCATGGGCATACGAAACTGGTATTATTATTGGGCAAGAGATAGGTCCAGGTAAAATTTTGTATATATTTAAATTTTATATTATTTTCAAGTCATTAATTATAGTTTATTTATAAAAGGATTACCATCGAACAATAGTGATAATGGTTATTTTGGTCCCGAATATACCTTGGATGTTCATCCCAGCAATATGGAAAATAAAAACACGAGAGAATATTTGGAAAAAATCATGTAAGATTTTAATTTTTTTTTAAAAAAAACTCTTTTTGAACGGGAGTTTTAATTGTAATAATGTATTTAGGATTACAATATTTGAAAATTTGGATCGATCACGGCATGCACCAAGCGTTCAAATACAGGGTTCAGTTCATTCTCTTATAATTATTACATGATTATCAAACAAAAAAAAATTTTTTAACTTTTATTAAATAATAGATATACCGGGAAAAATCCATGTACCTGATGAAATTCGTGAAGAGGATGATGACCCTGATAAGCGAAAATCACGTACGTTTCTTTAATGTTGTTTACAATAATCCAAACATGTGTAAATTGACTCGTTATTCTTACTAGAACAACATTACGATAAACACATCGTACCGGATAATGAGTATGAAGATTCATCTGATGAAGAAAGTATATATAATTCCATCATCCCTGTTGAATACGGACCTTCAAAATATGTAAGATCCTATCGCCACAAGATAATCAAAAATCGTTCACAAAAGAATCTATTGCGTAAATTAGATCCTACAGTGAAATATCCTGATATAATATACCCTCAAAATAACAATAATGGACAATTTTCGATGGAAGTATTAGATGAAGTGATTATGGTAGAAGCTAATAGTCCGAAAACGGATGGGATTGTAGCAACATATCCTGTTCATGATAAAGTCTATTCGTTAAAACCAAGGAGGAATGGAAGCATAAGAAGTTATTATGGTCAAGTAGGTTCAAGTAAATGGACAGTAACATAGTCAAATTTTAATTATTTTATTAATTTTGAGTTCATTTGATTTTACTATTTTATAATAAAATAAGTTGTAAAAATCAATTTAATTATTTACAAAAGTTTTATTATTTACACCTAAAAAAGAAATGTAAAACAAACTTACAGATTCTTAATTACTCAATATTCTGTTTGGTATTTTAATTACTATTGAGAATTACTATATGAGAAAAATATTAATTGTAACCAATATATTATTTGGTTAAGAATTTGAAAATAAAAAAAAAATAAAAATACAAATTATTTCGCCAGATACAACATTACCACCCAAATACATTCTCAAGCATTAGACTTACCTCCTCTCTCCTCCACTTGGTATAAGATTTGTTCGAAGGCATTGCTTAAGTAGTCATTATTTCAGCTCTATTGTAGACTATAATTTACTTATTTTTGAGCCAGTCAGTTCATGAATTCTTTTTTCCCAGGTTTATCATTTATTAGAAATTTGGTAAGTTGGCATAGAACAAACTTAAATCAGTGTTGGGAAATTGGACAATTTGACATTTTGGACACTTGTCTAAAACCTGTCCTCCAAAACCAAAATTCTTTATTATTGGACAAGTTTTGGATAGATCACCTGACTAAAATTTAATTCAGGCCGGAATTATAACTAATTTTGGCTAATGTTTCAATTTCGGTTAAATTATTAAATTATTAGTTAAAATTTTATTAGATTATTTTATTTATTATATAACTATTGAATAAAAGAATTACATTTATAATGTGATACTGTAATTAATTAATTAAATTCAGAAGAAACAGAAATAAATTCTGGTTTTTCCAAATTCCAATGTTTTAATAAAATATCATGTAAATCCCATTTTGCATCAATATTAATAGCAGGATGAGTATATGAATTCAATAAATCATTCTCAAGTTCACCATAATCTGGTGATTCTTCTGCTAAATGCTATGTTCTTTCTTCTTCAATCAGCAATTCATTTCACTTCTCTAATCTTGCTTTTCAATTTTGCTCAGTTGTTATATAGTAATTCTAAGAATCTTCAAACATCTTTTCAATATTATCTTGTGATTCAATATTAATAACTTCTTGATTATCTAATTCATTAATTATTGGTGCAATATTTGCATTTAATATTCTAATATCATGTTTTCTTTTTTTTCATTTTTAATTTGATAAATATCAACATGAAGTTAAGCTATAACCACTACTTTTTTATACTAAAATAAAATAAATTAAGTAAATATTAATAAATACTGTATTATTACTATTGTATACATATTCATAATAAAAAAAAAAATAAAAAATTATAATTTTAGTTTATTTCTTCAAGAAGTATGCAAAAATCTCATGAATAAAAATAATTGTTCAACAGAGGTTGAATTAACACAAGTACTAAAAATTTTTATTGCTGCAAATTCCAATTCCTTGTATATTGTAGAGCAATAATACCAATATTTTAAAAGATCATTACCAAATTGCTCAAATGTTTTATCATCAAAAGATGATTTTTTTATTTAATAAGATTTAAATTAAGCAAGTAATATTATTGGCTTTTTTAATATCTATAATTGAGTAAACTGTCAATTGCAAGTTTTATATGTCTTATAATAATAGTTAAGTCAAGTTCCTATTATTATAAAATTAAGTATTTTTAAGTTTAAATTAAATTTAATAAGAAGACTAAAGCAAGTAGTAATAAAGATTACTCCCAATCCTTTCAATATTTTTTTTAGATGTGATATCATACCTTCAGCCAAAGATATATCTAAATTTTGCTTTCAAAATTTGATAAAATATCTAAAAAATAAAGCAATATCAGATAGACAAGCTTTATCTGCTTGCAATTCTTTGCAGAAACATAATTTTCTTAATATGCAGAACTGCATATTGACTATATAGTTACTACTATATCTAGTAGTAGCTTAATTGTTACCTAATGGTTAACATGTAGTTAGTGCATATTAAGGAACCCAAGTTTCTCCTAAGTTTATCAAATGCTTTATAATAAAGCTGCATTAAAGTTAAGAGTTGAAAAATTTAATTATTTGACAAATATTAATCAAAAAAATATAATTTAGTATTGTTGAATAAAGAGACTTTGGAAGGTTCATATTATGTAACTAAATTCTATTAAATAAATTTTAGTTAATATTTCTATTTTACTAATAAATAATACTAACTTTAATACAAACTTACTTACTCTTAATACCTATTTAGTTTAAATTAAGCTTTTATAACAATTGTAGTAAAAATTTTATCTTATATCTTCAGATCTTATTATTGCATAATATTTTAAATAGAGTTTTCTTTGAATATTTCTTAATTTTTTCAATAAAATATACATTATTAGAATGATTAAAATAAAGAGCCAATTTGATAGCATTAGTGGATGTATTTGCTAAAATATTGGATTGTTTAAAAATTTTGCCAACTGCCAAATTGCATTAATATGCGAAATATGATATAAAAATATATTAAGACCCAATTCACATATAATCAGCAGAAAGTTACTATATAAATTCAGAAGAAAAAATTTGCAAAAAAAAAATTAAATAAGCAAAATTCTGCCAATCAAAAATATCAAAAATTATATTGTGACACTAAGTCATATGATAAAACTTAAAAATGCTAAAAAAAATATCTAAAAAAATATTTCACATTGAAAGTGAAGATAAAGATGATGGTGGTAAAGATGGTAATGGAGATGATGATGATAGTAGTAATGGAGATGATGATAATGGTAGTGATAATGGAAATGAAAATGTTGGTAATGGGTGGAGTGAAAGAGGTAGTTAGATAAACTGTACTGTATGGTCAGATTGTAAAAAGTTCATACAGTACAGTATAACGCTTATATGTATATATATGTACTATATAATAAGTGTTATACTGTATTATATGAACTTTTTACAATCTGACCATACAGTACAGTTTTAGAAATAACATAATTACGTGATTATTTATAATAAAATTTATATGCATAATACATAAATAATACACTTATTATACTACCTAGGGGTTAGATAAATAAATGGGAGAGCTAACATAAGATTACATACACTATTAGTCATGAGACCAAACTATTACCATAAGTAATTTTATATGTAACCTTATAAAAATATGATCTTATCCCATGTTTAAAATGAAAGATTAGCCAATAATCAATATAATCTATAAAAAAAAATTGATGATCAGTAATGAGTAAATGCATAACTATTTGAAAATATAATTTTTGTCAAAGTTTCGCATCTATATTTTTTAAAAAACTTGATTGACTATTTAAAATACCTCAAAACTATATAAAATTTTATTAAATACATAAAAATAATACACAATAAAAGAAGAAAATGCTATTTTTAAACATTTTAAATAAAATATTTATAGTTTTTTATTGATATCTCAAAAAAAAAGTGTAATTTTTAACTTTCTATTATTAAGTAATAAAAAGTATATAAAACTAAAAATAAAGCAACCAGTGGTCTAATTTGGATAAAAAAACTTCACCTATATAAAGCTAATATGAATGACTTTAACTTTTTGGATCGGCTACTTTCCTGTATATATGTGCTGAAAAAATAAAAAAAAAGTAAAAATTTAATATAAAATTTTGCTTGTGTAACTAAATTATGAGGCGACAGTTCAGTTTGTTATTGATCAGCCTATGTAACTTATGAGTTGTACTCTCCATTAATTTATCTATCCCCTAAATTCCTAGAGGCCTAGATGCTACTATACTAGGACCCTGAAATATATATATAGGGGTAGGGTTAACAAACACATAGCCATAATAGTGATAAATATTGAAACCAGGTTTTGATTTGCGTATTATTTTGGCTTTTTTTGGTTAAAGTCAGGTATTCATAATGNNTATTTTTAGTAATTTTTNTTAAAAGCAAGAGGTTAGATTTGNGTATTTTTAGTACTAATTTGGCTGATTTATATTTATTATATTTATTATATATAAATAAATTGTTTAATTTTAAATAATAAATTTATAATACTTATTTGAGTATTTCATATTTTAAAAGAAACTTTTATTTCAAATTAATTATCCTAAAATGTAAAGTTGGAAACAATTTACAATTTTTATTTGAATAAAAAATTAAAAACTCATTAAAAGAAAAGTTACAATGTTTGAAAAATAATAGCCTAAATCATATGACAACTAGAGGTCAGATGATTAATTTGCTTATTTTTCATGATTATTTGATGTTAAGTACTAATTTTGCGTAGTGATCATATAAAAAACCCTTGCGTAGAGTTATTAGTAAAAAATTCAAAAGTCACCTTACCCCTATATATATATTTTGGGATCCTACTATACTTTATAAATTTGGGATACATGATTTTGCGACCAATAGGAAATTTTCTGATTATGATTTACTGTATACATTTTACCATAGTTAATTTATTAAAGAAATAAAAAATTATAAAAAAAATTTAATGATAAAAAAAAAAAAGCCTAAGAAGGAGATTTGAAGAGTACTCAGAAAAATTTTTTTTACACGAAAAAATTTTTTTTAAACGAAAGTTTTTTATAAATATGAAAAATAACCCCCATCTATATAGTATTCTTTCATAAATAAACCTCTTAAAATCTTTGTATCATAAACTTATAAAAAGTCTTCTTTTTTTACTACTTTTTAAGGTTGTTTGCTGAAACTAAGGGGTTTCAGCAGAATGGCATATGTGAAACTGCCGAAACTAGTTTTGCAAAATCGCACTAAAATGCTGAAATGCCAAAACTGCTAAAACTGCTAAAACTGTTTCGCATTTCGGCATAGTATATTATATGATATACATATAGTTTCAGCATCGGTATCAGTCAAGTGACTTACTGATCTGATTTATCAATCTGACAATCTGATCGGTTAATCATAATTTTAATAAGACTTTTATTATTTATTTTTTTTTTTAGAGGCATTCTACTGAATGTGGATTCCATTGGAACGAACTAAGGATTGTCCTTCCTTAGAGTGAAGCATGCAATAAGTTAGGTTTGGGTGGGTGTATAATATGAAATGGTGTTATAAAACAATACTAACAAACTCTTTTTTTTTATTTTTTTTAGATTTCTGGCTTTCTCTTGAAGTGGAATATGTGGTAAGTGAAGTTTGGGTGGGTGTATAATATGAAATGGCATTATAAAACAATACTAACGACATTTCTTTTTTATTTTTTTAGATTTCTGGCTTTCTCTTGAAGTGGAATATGTGAGTAGGTGTTTGCACAGGTCAAAATCAATACTATCGGGTACATATCAGGTACCCATATATTAGTGACTAATCAGATACATATCGGACATTTATGCATATAAACAACATATCGGTATACGATATTACATCATAATGCACACATCTCAAATATGTCTAAAAAATATAATTATTAGAATCCCGATATCTAAACTATTAGTTACCGACCTATTATCTAATATATATCAGGCACCGATATTTGTACATTGGGTACTGATATTTGTACAATTTTTTAATAACAGAATCCAAAAAAACTATTATCTTTGTGTTTACTGTAATCCTATATTTCTTTGCAATGCTTAAATATATAAATGTGTTAGATGTGTTATAATAATATATGGTATACTATATATAAATAAAACTGAAATAAAATACAAAAATCGAAATGGTTGGTAATTTACTAATTGTTTATACTGCTTAATTTAAAGTTTAAATGCTGATCAATAAAATTCCNATCATTAAGAAAATGCNCGAATTTTTCTTNCCGCGAATTTTCTTCCTATTAAACAATGATTGTTAGAAAAATATATTAAAGTATTATCAGATATATGGTACATTGTTTCTAAATGCTAATGTTAAAATTTACAGATCGGATCAGCAGATTCAAAAAATTTGATCAATTTAATTAAACCGTAAATAATCAAATTCTAGCTTTATTATAATCAAATAAGGTATTTTACATAATAAACATTCAGAATAGTACGCAATGTTTGTTTATAAGGAGGAAACTGATTATTATATAATTGTAAAAAAAAAATCAAAAAAAAAAAATTAATTTTTATGTTTTGATGTTTTCACTTTTTTCTTTTTAGATTTTTTTTTCTTTTTCTAATAGTTTTTCTGCTTTTTTCATTTTTAGTATCATCTTGACTACTAATGTCGTAGTTCGTATCATCCGTATCATAGTCATACGTTGGAATGTTTTCAGTTAAACGATCATATTTTTTCAACGCTTCTCTGGTTAAACACCAGCTTGGTGTACCACTTGGTGGTACACTGGCTGGGTTTTTATCTCTTTGAATTCTTCTTCGTTTCAAATCTGGTTGTTTTTTTCTTAACGATTCAACCATTGGGTCAATACGCTCATGTAGTAGACGCTGAAGCTTAAATAAATAAAATTACCATTATATTTTGATGAATAAAACTAAAATAAATAAATGATAAGTATACACACTGCAACGGAGCACCACCATCTCTCATAAACGATAATTGTTAATTTTTTTTCTTCACTACTATCATCTTCATCCGTTTCCTTCCATTCCTCGGAATGATAGCCTGAATCCTTAAGGATCCGGACAAGATCCTTCTCTGGGTACCTACGAATGTATTTGTCCCTATTTTCAATTAGATGATTTGCCGCTTTGGCTCTTCTTTTTTTCTTCTAATAATGTAAATATAAATACAATATAGTTAACTAAAATTTCTATTTCATGCTAATAGAATGATTACTTACGTCCTGCATTCTGGAATTTTTCTTCGCTCTTCTCTTGTCCTATTTTATTCTATCTTCACCTTGCTTTTTTATATTACTCNTACGATGGNGTGAACGNCAGNGTACCTTTAACATGTTCATGAGATCACTATTCAAAACATCGTACTTTTTGTTTACTAGTTTATAGAGCAGAGGGAGCAGTTTGGTAATTATATCTTGCTTTTGCTCTGCCCATGTATGTTCGTAGTCAATTTCATATANGTCTTTTAATTCTGAATCTACCCAAATAAAAGCTTCTTTCTGTAAATAATAGATATGTAAATAAAATAAAAATAGAAATAATAAAATAATAAATAATAAATAATACATGCCTTAATATAATAAAATGATGGTGAGGATGAAGGAGAGGAAGAGGCGGATGAGGTGGATGAGATGGATGAGGTGGATGAGGTCGATTCTAGATCACTGTCCATTGTTATTTTTTATCTGATATGAAATAAAACAAAAAATTTTTATCTTAGACCAGAAAGAGAGAGTATATTTATAACAATTTTCAATTGTTTTGATCTCCGTTATTCTTACCAATCGTGTTCACGTTGTAATTCTCTCATCAGATC
The DNA here is from genome assembly GCA_003550305.1 of Glomus cerebriforme. Taxonomy (NCBI): domain Eukaryota; kingdom Fungi; phylum Glomeromycota; class Glomeromycetes; order Glomerales; family Glomeraceae; genus Glomus; species Glomus cerebriforme. Next base: position 148,125 of record QKYT01000213.1, read on the forward strand.
AGTTTCTCAAGTGCGATCGCATGCGATTCTCTCATCAGATCATTTTGCGTTGCAATTTCAGATCAGTTTCACGTGCGATTTTCTCATCAAATAAGATTCGCACACAACTTCTCTTAAATCTGCGTATTTTGATAGGTTTGCATGCTTTTGTTTTCAATTAATTCTTTCAGGTTCAATCTGCTACAGCTCGTGCAATTCTATTGTATTACATTCACTCATATAAAACAGTCGTTTTACTTTTCGTAACTTACTTTCATAACTTTCTCGAGTATTACTTTCATAACTTTCTTGAATATATTAATAAAGCATATTAGTAATAAATATAACATAGTAAAAGTAAAATGAATAATAAGAAATGTACCTCTATGGTTGATTTAATAAAGCCTATAAAAAAGCATTCGCATGAAACTTTTGTAAATGATATAATAAAACCAAAGAAAAGAAATTTACATAAAATTTCTGAAACCTCTGTAACCGAGCTAATAAAATCAAAAAAAAAGAACTCATATAAAACTCATAAAACTTCTGTGACTGATCTAATAAAACCAAGAAAAAAGTATTTGTATCCATGTAATTGTGTATGTTGCAATGGTGAAGAAGTTGATTTCTGCACCCAGGAAAAACATACGAAAGATAATAGTTTGTGGAAATTAGAGAACATAAGAAAAAATCAGAAAAATGCTATTATGGTAAGAAAACAAAAAAGATCTTCTATTAATATTCATGATGCGGATCCTGCAGAAGTAAACTTACCAAAAAAGTGAAAAAGAGACAGTCATCATGCGTCAAGTTCAAATCCTGATTCTTTTCAACCCAATAATAATAAAGAAAGTTTTCAACCAAATAATAATAATGAGGATGATGATATATATGTATTATCAGATTCTTTTCGACCAGATAGTGCATCTTCATCAAAACCTTCACATTTTCATATTCCAGCACCTACATTTGGGGATGATATAATAGATCAGGATGAAAATGAAGACAATGAGGATGAAGACGAAGATGATGAAGATGATGAGGATGAGGATGATGAGAATGATGATGAGGCTAATGGTATAGAAAACTTATTTGCATCTCCTGAAATTGATAATGATGAAATATTTATAATGAAAAATTTGAATGACTTTATGGAAACTGAAATTATTCTATGGGCATTCAAATTTCAACAAAGATTTAGGCTTTCAGATATAGCACTTGAAGCACTAATAAAATTTTTGCATACTCTACTTACTCATTTAAGTAAATCGCAATTCAAAAATTTTCCTAAATCCTTATATACTGCAAAAAAAATGTTAAATATCTTTCAACCGAAAATGCAGTTAGCTGTATGCAGCAATTGTTATAAATTACATAACATTAAAAATATTGTTGAATATAAGAAAGAAGGAGAAACAGCTATTGCAAATTGCTTACATGAAGAATTTCCTAATAATCCAGTATCCATTCACCATAATAAATGCAACAAACCACTTTCCATCCTTAAAAAAAGAAAAGGTGAAACAATTGCTGTGCCTTGTATGCTTTACCCTAAGCCAAGCATATGCCAGCAATTGACTATGTTGTATCAGCGACCTGATTTTGAAAATATGTTAAAATTGTCAGGTATTCAAAGAGGAGGTAATATCTATTCAGATATTTATGATGGTAAAATATGGAAAACCTTTCTATTTGATGGCAGTACCTTTTTTATACCAAAAACTGCTATGACTCATTTAGGACTTCTCTTTAATCTTGACTGGTTCCAACCATTTACTTATACACAACATAGTGCCAGTGCAATTTATGCATCTATATGCAACCTTCCAAGGTCAGAAAGGAATAAGCCTGAAAACATTATATATTTGAGTTTTTTATCAGGACCAAAGGAGGTAGGATTAGAACGAATAAATCATTACCTAGTGCCTATTGTAGATGAATTTTTAGAACTGTGGAATGGTTGAAAAGTACCAAAAACCTATCAGTGTTCTGATGGTTTAAATATAAAAGTTGCATTAATTGTCAGATCATGTGATACACCAGCTACACAAAAGTTGTTTGACCATGGAGCAGCAGCAATGAAGTGTCATAGGTGTGAAAAGTGCAGTACTTATAGTGCAGATTATAGAAAAAATCACTATGGTAAAGATCACAGCTATGATGAATGGATAACAAATCATTTGGATCCTTCATTACATAGGCAATATGCACATGAATGGCTACAATGTGACCCAAAATTCTCCAGAGAAACACATTTTAAAGAGCATAGTGTAAGATGGTCTGAGTTACTTCGCTTACCATATATGAATCCTATATGATTTGCTGTAGTGGATCCTATGCATTATCTTTTCCTTGGTATAGCTAAACAACTAATCAAATCAAATTTCATAGACCAAGGAAAATTAGGAATGGAACAACTTCATGTAGCACAATGTAGAATGGATCATGTTGACTTACCTTCTGATATTGGTCACATTCCTCCAAAAATTGCAATTGGAAATGACAGATTTTTCAAATTAACTGCTGACCAATGGAAGATTTTTATTATGATTTTTTCTACAACAATACTTTGGGACATGTTAGATGACAATGATCGGAAAATCTTAGGATATTTTATTCAGACATGTAATCTTTTGGTATCAAGACTAATTACCGAAGATAATTTAAAAGAAGCACAAGAGAGGTTAAAAGATATGTCTTACCTCATAGAAAGGACATATAGTCCAGAATTTATAACAAGTAATATACATCTTGCGCTTCACCTTCCTGATTGCTGTCGTGATTATGGTCCTGTATATAGTTTTTGGCTTTTTCCATTTGAGAGACTTAATGGATATATAGGTAGGTACTTGATCATTTTAGTATCTTCAATATCTTTTTTTTAAAAAAAAATAATATATATTATATATATATATATTCCATTATCTATAGGATCATATCCTAACAGTAACCGACAAATAGAGCCTGAACTAATAAAAATTGTCCTTAAGAATTCCCTGGTAGATCATTATTTAACATGTAAATGGTCATCTGGTCTTCTAGACGAATCTCTTTATTTTCTTATGCCAAAAAAAGATATAGGTAGTTTGGCGCTTACCACAGAAAGAGAAGAGCTGCAACATTTCTTATCCATGAGACATGATACATCCACGCGTTCTAAAATATATGGTACTGAAGCAATACCGGGTCAATTTCTTAAACCTTCATATTTAAGGGTTGTCATGCCTTCAGAATTGTGAAAGTTTCTATGTGAATGGTATACAATATTATATGAGAAAGAACAAGATNAGATATTAGGTTATATGGACTTGCAAATTAACNAGCATGCAAGATTGCAAATTGGCGCAGAGATATTTGGATCCATGATATCGAGTCATCAAGAAAAAAATGCAATCATATTTGCAAAATGGAAAGCAGTTGGTGATGATTTGACTGATGTATACCCAGATGAAGTTCAGTATTACTTTGAACATACGTTAAGATTTTCAGACGGACCAAAGACTCACCTTCTTGTATACGTCAAATAGTATAAAGCCGCACCTTCCTCTGATGTTCAGTTCAGACATAGATTTATAGAACCAGAGGTATCAAATACTGAACTTTGAAGATCTGAATACTTTCAGGAAGGTTGCAATTCGCTGTTAGCAGTCTATAGAATACTATGTCAGGCCGTAAAATTCAAAAATGTAAACGTANGAAAAAGAAAATATTTGTCGATAATACCACTAAACAGGAAATTTAACTTTTAGTGCAATACCTGTTAAGAAAAAAAATTTTTTCCATTGATTTTCCATTTTTCTATTGTTAATCAGAAACATCACGTGCATATCGTATATTCTAATGCATTATTACGTGATTAATTTATTTGATGTGTTTGTAGGGGTAACCTGATTCTAATATTATTATGTAATAATTGACGCAGAAAAATATTTTTGGTTGTTCAACAAATTTACGTGAAAAATATTTTTTGCAAATTGATATGACATATATTAAGCTTTTTACAATGAAAAACAATTGAAAATTATCGTTTTAATCACGATTGATGGAAAAGAGATGGCGTTCCAGATTAATCGTTATAAAAAATTTGCAAATTATTATGTAATAATCGACGTACAAAAAATATTTTTGGTAAAATTGGCTTGATGTAAAATCACCTTTACATTTGAAAATTATCGTTTTAATTAAAATCTCGCAGTTTTTTAGTTAAATTTTCACGTACTAAAACAAATTAAATGATTTCATACTAAAAATAAATTAATGCAGGAAAATGGATTTTTTTTTGATAATCTTGGTTACATTTTTTTTTTACAACTGCATGTGAGTTAAAAAAAAAGAAGTGATACACATGTTGAATGATTATATTAGGATTTAGGATGTATTTTCGTGTGAAAAATAAAAAGACGTTTCTTTCTTATTATACAGGTCAGCATCAGGGGTCAAGAACGATACTTTTGCAGGAGAGACCTGCAGGATTTTTTTTCTCACGTTGTTCAATTAGATGTTTAATTAACTTTTTTAGAAATTAGCCAGCCATTATACTGTCTTAGTACGCAAGTAAAGCCGAAGGCTTATCCTAAATGGGTTGTGATATAATAAAGCAATTTCCTAAATAACTTTACCTACACTAGTTTTAATAAATTTTTAATAAATATTCTCACGCATTGCAGGATGTAAAAAAATGTATTTTTTATATATATAAAGGGATTTAATCGTTTAACATACTTTTTTTTTTAATATACGATTTTTCCACGATTTTCTTAACACATTTTTTCCTAACACACATTTTTTCCGTTCTTGTCATTAACAAAGGCCCAGTTGAAATAAAAACTTTCTTCAACAGCAATATGAATACCAATACTTTTTAGTTTGACATAAAAAATTTTTAATAATGACGGAAAATAACGAGTTTGTTGAAATCATAAATACTGGTAGTGGAATGTCCTACAAAGAATTAAAAGAACTTCATAATATGTCCATGACAACATTAAATAATATGTCAAAAATTATACCCTCCCTTCCATCATCATCATCAACAACAACATCAACGTTACTATATTCTTCAAAAGATGTAAAGATCTCAAAATCAAATAACAATTGGCTTATACCGTATCTGCCATATAAAGAAGGTTGTTTAATATGCAAGTACTACGGACATTCTCTAAAAAACTGCCCTAACATTAGGGCAGAGTTCTGAGGAGGTAACTGGTATCTTAACTGTTGGGAAACAGGACATAATAGCAACGAATGCCATAACAAAGTAAAACCTATACCATTTAACGATGCATTCCAGTCATCAGAGGAAATTCTATATAGTTTAATTTATAAATAATTTTCTTTTTTATTTTCTTTTTTAC
>QKYT01000214.1:0-18558 GCA_003550305.1 Glomus cerebriforme
GATTCGGGACATGGTTACGTTTGGGCTACAACAGGTCCTTTTGTCGATCTATTATTTTCTTCACATATAGTTTTCCGATTTTTTAATTTATTATCCTTCGTTATTAATTGTTCCATGTATTTAATATTGCTTTTTCTCAAACTATTAATACTTTGTTTTTCCATTTCATTCCCTATAATCATACTTATTTCAAATTTACTATTATTATCTCTATGTTCGTTTATTTATCTTTTCTATATTTTCACATATACATCCCGATAACCAATTTTCTTTTTTAATTTCATCCATTCTAATTCTCGTTGTTATACCTACTTCTCTATTACTATTCATTATATATAAAAAATTTTTTTTACGTTGTGTTCTATTTGTAATTGATAAAGATTTTTCATTCCATAAAAATTAACATCATATAAAATACAATTGGGTGTCGTTTGAGCTAACCCCGCTTTATTTTTAATTAATTTTTTTATTGGCGCCATTAATTTGTTGCTCTCATTATTTGATATCGTTACCACCTGTAATTGGTACTCTAACGCCAGTATTATTACTCTGTTCCAGATATATAAGCACTGTTTATCCGTTAATTTTCTGTACTTCATTTGCCTAACTGCATTATGTATTATTTTACTCATTTTATTTATTGTAACTTTTCTATCCAAATCTTCTCTCAAATAAATTCCTAAATATCTTATTCCACTCTTTTCCGTCGATTTCTTAATTAATTGATCATTTACTTCTATTTCCATATCTTTTGCGTTCATGTTCAATAATTCGAATTTATTCAGATTTGCTTTGATGTCACTTAACTTGAAATAACTGTCACAAATCCTGTATAGAAATTTCAAATTATCTTTGTTATTTGATACTATATTTGTATCATCCATGAATGCGAAATGATTAGTCGTAAATGTCATTTCACTTCTTCTGCTTATAAAATTCTCTTTGCATTTCATTGTATATCCTAATTCTTCATATTCTTTCAATTCACACAGCATTGGATCGAAAAAAATTCTCCACAATATCGGCGACCACACTTCTCCTTGATCTATTCCATCATAGACTTTAAATCTTGTAGTCATTTTATTATTTACTATAACTCTATTATATCGATTTTCTGTAATGTCCATGATTAACTTAATTATTTTCCTTGGTATTTTTATTCTTTTTAACGCCTTTTCCAATATTTCTCCACTCACTGAATCGTAAGCTTTGCTAATATCTAAAAATAAACCCCAAATTTCTTTCTTCTCCATTTTAGCTTCTTGTAATATGTTTAACATTGTTTTTATTGGCTTGAGTGTGCTGTCACCTTCCAATGCTGCATAATTGTGACCCTTTAATATATTATATATCTTACAAATTTTACTTAATCTTATAGTTAAAATTTTGTTGAATATTTTCCTTAGCGTTTCGATTAGCGTTATTGGCCTTGTCAATTTTAGATTTCCATCCCAATTAACCTTCTTTGGTATAGGATAAATTATCCCTTCTTTCCATCTCTTCGGATAAGTCCCCTTTTCCAATATGTTATTCATCAATAATAATATTTTCTCCTTTGTTATTGGCCTGTTCTTTTCCACATATCATAAGTAATTCCCGATAGTCCTGGTGCTTTGTCATTCGCACTTGTTGTTAGTACTTCCAATAATTCAACTTCATCTATTTCTTTCGTTAAATCATCATACCATTGATCATTAATCCACTCTTTTTCCTCAAATTGCTTTTCCCATCTCTCCCATTCTTTCCATTCTATTTTTCTTTTGCTCGTCCAGTTTTCATAATGATTACGTACTGCATTTAATATATCCTGTTCTTACGTTACTATTCTATATTTTTCATCTCCATCTTCCATGATTACCTTATTTAATTGTAACTTAGTTGTATTCTTTTCCCATAGTATGCTTTTTATCATTTTGCATTGATCCTTTTTCATATATTCCTCTCTTCTTTTTATAGCTTTATTTATATTGTCTGTCTCTATCTTTTTTATCATCATCTTTTTCTCTTTTTTCCATCTTCTTTTTATTTCTTTAATTTGTTCTAAATTACCTATATTTATATTACCCGCCTCTTTAATTTTTATTTCCTCTTTTTTACTATATTTATTGTATTTTCCTATCATTTTCCTAACCTTACCTATTATTACTTCATTTATACTCACGTTTTCCTTGTATTGTGTCAATATCCTTTTGTATAATTTAATAATTTTCTCTATCCAACTCTGTTGTACTGTTATTTCCCTTATTTCCTTCGGTATCATCACTCTATTTATCGCTATAACCCTATGTGGAAGTATTTCGGCTTTACTTTTTATCATACATTCGTTATTACATTTTCAATCTCGTTTATATCTTCTATATTTTTCCAATTGTAATTTTTTATACTTTCTTCTACTTGTTCTGAAAATTGCATCCATACTTGCTCTGTCAATTTGTCTTTATCTATTTTCTTAACTTTTTCTAATTTTCCTTTATTTACTAATTTTTCCTTATTCTTTTCCATTTTTATCTGTAATATCTTATGATCACTTCTTGTATAATTCTCCGAGTTTTTAATTTTAAATTCTGTAATTCTTTCTATTAATAAATTATTTACCATTATATAATCTATCCTTGATTCTCCATTATGTCCTTTCCATGTATATTCTATTTCTTCTTCCTTGACTACGTGTTTATGTACATCTACATATCCTTTGTTCTTTAACATTTTTATTGTTGTCTTTTTTATTTTATTAAATTGTTTTTTTTCCTTCATCCCCTCTAAATTTTCATTGAAATCCCCCATTATTATTACTTCGTAATTATTATATATATCATCATTGAGCCATTTATTTAATTGATTTTGTAACGTATTTTTCCTATCTATATCATCATTAGGCTGATATATTAAAATTATTCTCATGTTTTTGTTAGTTTTTTCTTTATTTTGTTTTTTTGTATTTTTAATATATCTATTTTTTTGTTGTTGTTTGCTTTTGATCTGATATGAATTGGAAAAATTAGATCTAATTTCAACGCTATTCCCTTTATTTCCTCTATTTGGTGAATATGTTTTTCCAATTGATTATTTAATAACAAAAGTACTCCCTCTTTGCTATCCTCTTCGTGATGAGATCCTATCATTGTGTATTTATTTTCTATACTTTTAAATGCATATTTGCTTTTTCTTTCTGTTAATTTTGTTTCAGTAAGACCTATTATATTCCATTTTTTATTATTAATTTTTTCTATAAAATCTATCCTTTTGTTTGTATCATTAACATTATGCGTTATTATCGTTAATATATCATTGTCTTCATCAATTATTTTTAATTTTTTGTATTTTTAATTAAATTTTTTATCGAGTCTTCCTCCTCCGTCTCCTTATCTATCTCCAATCGTCTACCCTCCTTTCTATTTATATGATGTGTTTTAAATTTTTTAATAGCACCGCGCGCTATTGTAGTCTCCTCTATCTTCTCGTCCATTGTATCTTGTGCTATTGTTGTTGTTTCTTCTATACCCCGTTTGTCTACTTCCATTGTCTTGTCTTTGACCACTATTGAATCCATATCTTGTTCTATTTGTGACCCTTGGTGTAGTGATTGGAATGTTGTTTGCTCCAGTCTGAAAAAACTGCCTTCTACCTATATTCTGATTATCGCCTCTTGCATCTCTATATTCATATCTATTTGGTCTTCTGTCCTGAAATCTTACTCTATTACTTGAATTATTAAATCTTTTTTCATTCTGCCTTCTAAAGTAACATTCATAACTTGAATGGCCGTTCTTCTTACATATGGTGCAAAATACATTACCTTTCCTTTGTCTAAAAAAACACTCTTGTGTCACGTGATTATTTTTACCGCAAACTCCACATGAATTGTATCGATTTATTTGTCCTCTGTCCTGGTATTTATCTGTGAACACCCTTCTATTATCTAAACACTTCCAGTCACATTCTTTATCCTTCACCCCGCCAAATTCAACAAAAATTATAAATTCAATTGTATTTTAAAAATATTTGACCGTAAATTCACGTTATTTGTCAAGTGATAGTCATCGGACTGTTTGGATGGTATTCAGTGCACCCACGTGATTCGGCCAGAATTATGGACGCTTGGCCGGCATTAAGAAATTAACGAATAAAGACATATGAATCATATTATAGGGCTTTACTGTGCGTATTTTTGCCTGCTCTACAACTTTACTTAAAGTATCAAAAATGTCATTTTTGACTTTTACAAATAATATATAAAAGGGGCATACTAAATACATGGATGCACCGTTTAAAATTTTTCCGATAAAAAATTACCTTTATAATCTTTCATTGAAACTTTGATATTTATAGAATTATATTCAATGGTATGAATAAAATTCATAACTTTTATATTTTTTATATTTTTTGAAATTTCTGATAGACTTGTGGATTACCAATATTTAATTATTTGCATTTTTTTTTTAAAGTCAAACTATTTAAATCAAACTTATGTAAAAAATTTACTATTGGAGATTTTAATGAATATTTGCATTAATCTATATTTTTCCGTAAAAGGATATTAATTCTAAGGAAAGCCAAGATTTTAAGTGAATACATGATAGCTTTAAGAAAGACTCTGCTGACATTTCAGTTTTTTGAAAGATATTAAAGGGAATTTCTTTTTTTCTACGATAAGAAGCTTTAAAGTAAGTTGGAATTATTTTAATAGTTACGTAACGTAATTTTTTTTTTTAGAAACTAATCCTATTTTTTTTTCGTTATGACATTGGGAAATAGCGTATTTTTTTTTTTTTGAACTTGCTAAAATTAAAATCAAGTTTCTTACGTTAATTCATAATTTATAATTCTTAGATAAAACATAAATATAACGTGCATATCTTTACTTAACGCAAAAAAGAAAGATCTTTATGCAAATTTATTTATTCTAGTCTAATCGAATTGAGTTTTTTTAAATATCCAACGCGAAAAAAATTTAAGTCGAAAGGAACAGAAAAAAATTTAGAAAAAGACTTTTACTTTTATTGGTATCAAAAAGTAGCAGAGATGGTGAGAAAATTGCAATGATTAATTTAGCCATATATGATATATTATAATGATAAAAAATTAATTCCAAAAAAAAAAAAAAATATATATATATATATTTTGAATTTAATTATAAATTATATTTTTTTTATTTTCTATCATATTAAGTATCTTGCTATATCTTATTAATAATAACATTAACGATCAATACGAATGAACTTCGGTTGAACCCCTTTGTAGATAAGTATGTGTCCAAATGAATTAATTGATTTAGCCGTCGGAAACTAGGGCTTCGAAGGATTGAAGTAAATCAAACTGTTTCAAATCAAGTGGCAAAGCTACGAAATTATCCCAGTGAATCTATCTATTCGTTTAATTGATTCCATTTTTTTAGACAATTTTTATATTAGTTATGTTGGTGATCACGAAGGAGTTGATTATCCAAAATGGAATAGAATATGTCAAGGTGTATATAAAGGTAAGATTCCTTGGTATAGTTAGCCAGAATCATGATTGGTAATAAGTGGATTTAATTAAATTCAGTTAAATTTTGATGGTAAAGAATCTTCGTAAACTCTATTCTTCATTCGATACTGTAAGAATTTCAACATATTTTATTCGTGAATTGTATATTGGTAAGTATAAAACAAAAAGTTGCGTGGATCCATATCGATATAGATATATGACAAAGTAATTATTAAACAACAATGATTTAACAGAATAATTCACCAAGTAAATGAAGATAAAATTAAAGATAAATTAATTCAACAAATCTTGAGATGGATTTTTGATTTCTCAGGGAATGCACATACTTTAGAAATAGAAATAGAAAATCTCAGACAACAACATATTTTTGTTAGGATAGTTCATAAAAGAAGTATTTTAACACAAAATAATTTCTTTTATAAATTTATCTTTAATCAATATTGAATATTATGGCGTATTTATTTTCGTATAGTTATGACAATAAGATTGTACTTCTGTAATTAAATTCAAATGAAGCCATTGATACTCGCCTAAATAATATAATTAATATCATACATGAATTATTTTTTTTTTTTTTTTTAATTTTCATTGACACTTATCAAACATTGGATTATCGCAACTGCTAAATAACGCATGTGGTTTTTATTATCATGTATAAAATTTTATATTATTTTAATACTACATAAACTATATTTAAAATAAGTATGTGAAAAAAAAAATTATTATACTTTAAGGTCTCTTAGAATTTTTCAAATATTATTATTCAAATCTAAACTTAAACTCATAACATTTAATGATTTAGTAATACGTTTGTACTCAATTTGTTTAATAACACCCAAATTTTTATATCTTTCCATTAATTTCTTATGTTCATCACTTAATTTTGTACTATAATTTAATCTAAAATTTAATGAAATAGATTTCTGTGGTGTATGATCTTTCCAACTAGTAAAAAATGATTCCCAATATTCTGGAAGTAACTCTGCATCATAATTATTAAATTTTAATTCATGAAAATTTTCTGGTGAAAATTTAGCAACAAGTTCCAAAAATTCTTTCCCATTACCATGTAAATCAATACAAATACTTTCTAAATGTATACAATTAATAAAAATAGCTTTTAATGGCTCTTGTTCACAAAATTCAGTATCTAATGATTTCAAGTTCGGACAAAATCTAGCTATAGCTAAATGTAATGACTTATCATATTCATCCATGGAAATATTTTTTAAGGTCTTTCCATTGATTTCTAAAAAATTAATTACTATTTCAACGTCTGGACATCTAAAATGTAAATTTTCCAAGTAAGGAAAAGTATGATGTTGTATTTCTTTAAAATCTTTAGCATTTTCATAATCAAGTGATATATAAAGTTCACGTAAATTTGTGAATTTAGTAATAAATGATAATGAACCATAATCTCCATATCCTTGTAGATGTAATTTTGTTAATGTATTTGAATGCTTACTTAATGAAGGTACAACCTTTGTACAATCACTATACGGAGATGCATATGAATAATCAAATACATCATAAAATCGTATGAATGTTAAAGATTTTAGATTATTTTGAGAAGAAATTAAATCCTTTGATTCAACCGGAACATTGTGGACATATCTTATATATAATGATTGAATATCATGACATATTTGAGATAATTGATGAAAAAACCCGGGATAAACTTTTGAACTGCAATTTAATTTTGAAAGATTTGTTAAACAATCTCTCGCTCCAGGAAAATTAATGAAATTTGGAATCTCAATATGATCATCGTCATCGTCATCATCGTCATCATCGTTATCGTCATCATCGTCATCGTCATCATCGTTATTATCGTTATCGTCATCATTGTCGTCATCATCACCATCACCATCGTTACTACGGTCACCATGACATTCACATTTACAATCAAAGCCACAATAATCATCATCATCACCATCGTCACTGTCACTATCATCTTCATCAACACAATCATCATCATCTTCTTCTGAATCATAAGTCAATTCTTTCAAAGAAGAAATTTGGTTCATAAACATTTTTAGTAATTCTTGCATCACCAAATAGTTTTTAAGACATGGATCGTGTTGTTCAAGTAAACTTATCAGATTATAAATTGAAAGAATTTTGCAAAATGATGGATAATTAAACAATGGAGGTCTCGAAGTTGGTGAAATAACGATTCCATTTTCAATTAAAAGGTCTTTCGATTCATTAGGGAGACAAGCAATTAAAGTATCAAGAATTGATTTAGGTGCAGTTTCGACATTCCAGATTTTTCTCCATAAAACCATAACAGAAACTCTACACCAAAGGCGGTCTACTAATAAACATGAATATAAAGTGGCTTTATCATTTTCTAAATATTCAAAAATTTTGTCAAGACAATCAGTGGAAAGTTGAGAAGACATGTTTGTTTATTCTTTTTTTTAAAAAAATATTTTATAATATAAAAAAAGGAAAAAAAGAAGGAATAAAACGAATCAGTAACATTAAAAAAGCCTCATTATATACTTTTTAAAAGGATTATTAAGCGCAAATGATGTAATGTACATGTTCAGTAGACATCTATAGTTGTGATCGTCATTAGTAACCGATTTATGAACTGAATTAACTGAATTTCAATCAGATTCATAAAAGTAAAGTATCACTGATCAGTATAAAGTCTAAACAATATTTAATGATTTTAAATTTAAAAATAAATAAAATAAATAAAAATTATAATCAATGATACATCTAACAATCATTTGAATTATCTATTAAACAATTTGCATATGAATATTTAAAATATAAAATTTTAAAATAAAAAGATTTCGATAAAATTTCACATAATTTATAAGATGAAAACAATTATATAAATCGTCAAGGCCGGACCTATTCTATACACGTTCTGATTTCTATGATTCATGAATAAGTTAAAAAGGTTATTTTTGTAAGGTGGCTGAAGATGATTGTCAAACTATCACGAAAAAGGACAAATTTTTAATATAATAGTTATTGAAATAACTTCAATTACCAATATTGTAAAATTTATAATTATCATACATATATATAGCAACAATGGAGTTATTTTTATCTATTTATAGTAAAAAATGGTTATAATTAGTTACTATTCCTTTAAAGAATAACTTGATCTTTAATTATAATATATAAAAAGAAATTAATTATAACAATATGACAAGCGCTGGTAAACTTATTTAACTTATTTAATAAAAACGTAATACTTTAATTGACACATAAAATATTTACTATTATTCATGTACAAAATCAATCAAATTTGTTTATCCCTTAATCATGCATATGAGTCATTATTAAACTTTTTCACATGAACAAGTAAAACTAAATTTATAAGCAATAAATTCTAATGACACATCCTTTGTAAATTTACAAAGGTAATATAAATGGAAATATATATACCCAATCCTCCGATAAATTTTAAGTTTTTTTTTCTTTCTAATTATATTATTTAAAATCTAATAATCCCCTTTAAACTTCCTCTTTAACTTCCTTATACTGTATATGAGAGTTGACTTTCCTCGTTACAGGCAAGGAAAAACCAGTCAATTAGTCGAGTCTCTCCTAACTGGCTGGTTTGGTTTAGATTAGAATTCTCTCTTTACAAATGTCATTATGATGGAAGATTTTAATGATCATCAAGAAGATTTGTTTGTTCAGGTTAACACCAAAAGCAGCCCATAAATATTACAAATACTAAGAATAACACCTATGGAAATGTGACCGGAGTTAAACCATATTTACCAATGTAATTAATGAACAAAATAAAATAATATATCAGGAGATATCCGTAACTGGAAGCAAATGAATAACTTCCATTTAGGATCAACAACAAAAAAGAGAATGCGGGATAGAGAATGCCGCCGTGGATGCATTATCTTTAAATACAACTATAATCAACAATCAAATGGAAATATTGATATTGCAGGCTTCAAATGAAAAAAAAATCTATGAAAATGTGATGGATACAACAATGACTACCATAATCAAATGGAAAAGATTAGTATTACTGCATTTGAGAGGAAATATCTGTGAAAATATGAAGTAAATAGATTTCATGTAAATGTAACTGTAGTTTATTTATTGGAAAAAATCAAGTTCACGGGTATTAAGAAAACATTTACGACTGTACGACATGTGAAAGGAAATAATAATGAAGTGAAGAATATCGAGATAAGTGTAACTGCATTCAACAACCAATAGGGTTACATAAACTTTATAACTATTAGACTTGAAATTTTCGAAGACAGTAAACAAGTGGATATTGGTTATTACAACTTCTTGCCTAAATTTGGGATACCATTTATTAGGTCAGGTGATTCTAGCAATACAAGTACTGATGACTAATGGCAGGGAAAGTGCTGATAAAAATGGGAAATAATGACGCTGGTAAAAATGAGAATGATTGGGTTGCAATGATATTAATTGTGATGATGGAGTAGGAAAGGTACTGGTAAAATGGCAAATTGTGCAAGGAAAGATATATGCAAAATAGAAATAATGGCGCAAAAATGGTAATGTTAAAAAAATGCGTTTAATTTTCATACCTATGTTTTATTTTATCTATCTTTTGTTTATTTAAATAAAATGTATTACAATGTTTTTTTTTATAATAAATATAATAGAATATAATTAATTGACAATAAATTGGCGTATGAAAAATTATTGATTTGGGAATTTATATTTATTTTATAATTTACAAAACAAAATGAAAAATGTGAATTAAATTTGGAACAAAAAAATCAAATTATTGTTCAATAAAATAATCTGCTGATGTGATCAAGTGCAGCCAAAAATTATTTAGAAGGTGGATCTGATCCTTTTAATGTTGCCTATAATACTTATTTATATTTAGGGATTTATAAACGTAATAATTTTGAGAAAAGAACGTATTTGTTTTTTTTTATTAAAGAAAAGAATTCTAAAAAAATCGGTGTTAAAAAAATCATTCATATAGTGCGTGCATTTTTCTTTGATCATGTACAGTAATAAATTATACTATAATTTGCTATATCGATCAAGTTTTTATTATAGTATGAGTAATGATGAGTCAGCTGTATAGTTAATTAACATTTGTTACGAATTGTCGTATTTGCTTCAAAAAATTAATGATCGTCACATTAGTTTGTCATTCCTGGCTTAAAAAATTAAAATTAGTTGATTTAGGCAATTTGTTTACTGCATTGCAACACATCTGCACAGCGTGTGAAACTTTGATTTTTTCAACAAATGAGGAGACGATCCCCCTTTTTTTAAAAAAAAAATCGGCTTTTTTATTTTATAAGATTTATGACATAAACGATAAAAAAAAAATTTATTCATTCATAAATAAAAGTTATAAAGATATATATTTATTAAGTAAATATCAAGAAACGATTAACATTAACATAAAAAATATAATTAAGAAATGTGGAACTTATTATTCGTATTTATCTGCGAATTTTTTAAAAAAAAAGGTTAATTCGAATGAATAAAATTTACAAGATTATTTTTTTTTTTACTGATAAGTTACCTGAATACAATTTTTCAGCAGCATGCTTAGCATCTCTTTTTGCTTTTTCTCTGTCAAGAAAATCTAATCCTTTTGTTTCAAAGAGTTTATCAGCTTCAGCGGCAGCCAAACCCGCCAATATCTCTTTTGCTAGAGCGTGGTCATCATGATGTCCTTCTTCTTCGCGTTTTTTTTCATAAGCCTTATAGGCTTCAAAAGCTGCAGCACCGGCAATTAACTCGTGACTTAAACTACTTTCGTGTTTCTTTGCACCATAAACTTGTTCATGATGATCTTTAGCAGTTGAGTGAGTAAATTCTTTGAGGAATTCTGAATAATTAATTAAAAGGATAATTAATAACGGGAAGATTAATCATAAATCTAATCATAATTTACTTTTAAAAATGATTATTTACCCATTTCGAATTGATTAGATTTTTTTTTTTTTTTGCAGGTGCGAAAAGTGTTGAGAGACTAAAGTGAAAACTTGGTGCTTTTATAACAATTCTTTACATAGGACACAATATTTTTTTATTATTTGATGTTCTATAATCGTCATATCTATTAAACTATATTAATCGGATAGAGAAATTTGTTGTGCGAGAACTTTCCCAATAAAATTCAATGTATTTTGTCTTTGATTTAAAAATTGTAATATCGTACCTCAATGAATGTCAAACCGTCATTTCTTTTTTACTTTTTTGAGTATAGTTATACTTTTTTTGGAATCTCTTATTACACATATAGGTTACGATAAATTATACTGGCCATGCAATATTTTATAAAAATTCTTGGCACTTGGCATGTGAATGGTCGATCATGGTGACTATCAATTAATTATCATACTTTACGTAGCAGATAGAAATAAGTTCATTTCTCATAATAAAATTTTTATGATATTTAAATGAATAAATTATAAACAAATATTTTAAAGCATTTATATTCTGATATATTTCATTTAAAAAATTAAAATGAACGCTTTTACTTTTAATTTTGTGACGGATTTTCACGCATGTTTTTTTTTTTTTTTTTACCAATGCAAATCAAAGGGTTTGTGTAGCGATCCGTTTTGATCCGTTATATGTAAATCACCTTATTATCTGATTTATCTGATCCTTGGCAGTGTACAAAAAAAAAATAGATAAACATTTTCCAGTTATCTCATCAGCTATCAACCAGTTTTTATTTGATAAATCGGATACTTATGTAAAAAGGAGTGCATCAAATCAAATAAATAATATTCGTTTAAAATAATACGCAATAATAATTAACGCAATTTAGAGATATTGTCTTTGTTCTCCATATATATGATATAATATTTTTTTTTTTTTTTTACATTTTATTCCGACAATTTTAAAATCATGCATATCCGAGTTCACAAAGAACAAAAATTTTATTTATGATGCGAATCGAAGCTGATCACATGA
Source organism: Glomus cerebriforme (assembly GCA_003550305.1). NCBI lineage: Eukaryota > Fungi > Glomeromycota > Glomeromycetes > Glomerales > Glomeraceae > Glomus > Glomus cerebriforme. The sequence continues at coordinate 12,418 of QKYT01000214.1, forward strand.
TATCGAACGACGTTAAAAAAATGATTGGCCAAATATGCGGCACAGCAGCCACAAATTTTGTGTCATCTCGCAAAGAACTTTGAAAATATTTTAATTCTACATATAACAAAAGAAGAAAATTCTCCAATATTTTCAAACATTTAATATTTATATTTCAAATTAAAACAAATAATTCAAGTTATCTTGATATATCTGAATGTTTAAATGACTTTACTTATTCAATAAAAGCCAGTTTTGTTTATGAATATTTAAGCTAGTTTAATGAAAATTAATATCTGAATAGTTTAATATCTGCTGAATAACTTTACCAAGTCTTTAAAAATGCGTGATTTATTTTGGATAAAATGTTGTAATTATACCATTAAGTTAAAAAATAAGTGTTCCTGTGATTTCTGTATAAAAATAAACGCATTAATAAAAAATAATATATTCATAATTTTTATAAATAATAAATATTTCTATATGTATCTGAAAAATTATGCAATAAAACTTAAAGAAGGAGAGAGTAAAAAAGAAAGAAAAGAGTTGTTTATTGCTGGATTGCTGGAGTGTACATGATAAACTGACAATAAATCAGAGCGCATTTCGCATTAAATTAAAAACTGTCAAATTAAAATTTGGGACGACTGCAGATACAAGTGTCGGTTAAGATAGTCCTATATTTAAATATAATTCGTTACTAATTTTAAATATTCAATTCTTTGGCTAAATATGATATTTGGGATTTAAGTTTGAAAGAGAATGCAATCTAATTTATGTGAATTATGAAAAGGATCGTTCAGAAAATCCAGAATACTGCAACAACAGTATGTTTGGGTATTTTTCAAAAAATAATGTACATTTTTAAAGCATGAGTCGCTGGAAACTTTTTTTTTTTGTAAATAAAAAATGAAATTTGTAAAGAAAATAAGAAAAAACATAATTGGACGAGTTCTCATCATGTTTCCATTATAAAAACTGTATCTTTCAATCAGAGTATAGTATCATAAATAACTATAATATAGTATCAATAAGGTTAATATAAACTCTTTTTGTTTTGCCATTTATCAAATTAACGTGTTTAATTTTTTTTTTTTTTTAAAAAAAAATAACACCTTATTAATTTAGTAGCCCGAGTTACGGTTGAATTTAACAAATTAATGTTGAAATAAATTTTTGATACGACACAATTAGGATTTACACGAAAATCTAGTAAGCAACTTTAAATGATATCAGCCTCGATTTTAACCTTAGTAAGTTCGGCTGATCGACTAGTCACTATATACAGATCGTACCATATATTTAATGGTATCAGGTGATCTTGATTATAATAGACCCATTGCTTGTGATTGGCTTTTATGCTAATTAGTGCATCACTTGAGGCATAATCCGAATTGCAGCCGCATGTATTTTTATAAATATATTAGCCATTTAAATTAATTATTATATTTATTAGTTTATTTTTGTTATGACTTTATCTAATTATCTAAATAATCTAAAATTTATTTTCAGTTACATGTAAAATTATTGTTATATCTTTTAATTATTACAGTTTTTTAATAAATAATTAATTAATAATAATTAATTTTAGATAATTGTTATAAAAATTTTTTAATTTATAGGATATCATTAGTTAAACAATATTGTTATATTTTTAATTATTATAGTTTATTTATATTCTATTGTTTACATCACCAACGCCAAATTCTGGTTAAAAATTCAATTAACCAGAATTGTATTAGTATCAGATAGAACAATTACTTAGTTAACCTTCAGAATGCCACGTGAATTAAAATGGCTAATTAAATTCAATGCTGATTAATCCCTTTAGCTAACTACCAGAAACTTCTATTGCATACATAGCTCTGAAGCTATTGTTTCGATAGGTAACAATAAAAATTTCAGAAATATGCTGACGCTGAATCCCTAATAATACAAGGATAAAAAAAAAAAAGAAATTAAATTAAAATTTTAAAACATAATCCTCATTTCTATTTTTCTTTATAATTAGGAATTTTCTTTTTATAATAATAACAATTACTTTATTCACAATGTATTAAAAACTTATTATCTAATAAAATCGCTTTATTTTTGATTATAACAGATAATTTCAAAAAAAAGTTTCGATTTCGGCCTCATTATGAACTTAATTTATTTATAATAATTATAATAAATAATAATAAATAAATAACTATTTAAGAAAATTACTCATTTTTAATTGATTTTGGCCAGATCATCTAATGTTGATTGACTGGACAATTTAACTGACTACATTAACAGATTTTTAATTGGCTAAATTACAGAGTTTTGAAGAGTTTTGTTTTAATTTATTATTAATTTTATTTATATTGTATACATAGGGTTTTATTTTTTTAATTAATCATATATTAAATTAATTTTAGTTTATTTTTTTTTAATTAGATTAGATATATATAAATAGTTAGTGGGATGGAAAAATCATTGTTTAAAGGGAAGAAAAATCTACAAAGATTTTTCTTAAAAAGCTTAATTGATTTAAAGTTTATTTTTTGTTGAAAAATTGGGCTTTCACAAATATCGATAATTAATCAATAATCTATTGTTAGCTATATAATTATTATAAATTTTATTTTATGTATTTTTAATTTATAATAAATAATAACAATTAAACTATTTCTATTTATATTATTAAATTATAGTAATTAATTCAGGGCCAGCTCTGCTGGCCCATATACTATGAATCTAGTTAATTAATAAAAAAGTTTTAGAAAAAGAAAGGGACAAAAAAAATCACTTATATGATAAAAGAAGTTAATAGTTTAGACCATTCCAACTTAATTATTCGTTTAATATCCTCTACACCCCTCTATTTTTAAAAAAAAATTTGAAATCTAATAAATATATAGTAATATATATTCCCTTCTATTTTTGAGAAAATTTGAAAGCTAATAAACATATAATAATAATAATCAAATTTCCAAAATTTTATTATGTTTTTTATTTAATTTGTTTAATTTAAACCCTTCTCCCCATCTTGTTTAGGGACACCTCTTGTTTTGATGCATCACGAGTTACATTATTTTTTGCCTCTATGAAATTCATAAATTATAATATATTAATACTATAAGCATTATAACTAGTTAAAAGAAATATCAGTATACCTTGTAGCTGCCAGGACCCCGAAAAATACTGAAATAGGTAACAAAAAAAAAACGCGTAGAATAAGCCAAAATAATCATGTAAATCTTTAGATAATTTCAATAATGTTGGCCAGAATATTATTACCGTTTTTGGCAACTCACTGACATTATTGTAATTCCGGCCCTGAAAAAATGCGTAGAGCTAATATTAAATTTTTTCCAATTTCTTGTTACCTATTTATATATTGCTCGGGCCTCGGGGTCCTCTTCTCCCCCCTCAATTTTTTTAACGATTAAGTTGCCTTATTTCAGTTATTTGTAATGAAAAATTAGAGAAAGAAGTGAAATAACTAAAAAAAAAAGATAACATATAAATAAATTTTATTGCATAACAAATCGAGTTACGTGATTAATTCCAGCTGGAGTTATGATTGGCCATGGCGATGAATTACAAAATTCTTTTTTTAAAAAAGACTTTTTTTTTAGATCTAGCATGGGGGTGAGACATTTATGCATCGCCAGAATTTTCCTAATTCGGTAATTCCGGCCGAAATTAAGAAATTTTCCTTTTTTGGGAGTCTCGTGTAATCCAAATTTCATTTGAAGAGGAACAAAATTGCTTTTTTGGTGAATAGCGTTACCCAAGTGTCCAAAAATAGAAATTCTGGCCAGAATTAAATTTTTTGGCCAAAATTAAGTTATGTGATGATTAATATGTGACAAATAGGGTTTCGCATCTCGAAAAAAATTTCAAGTCCCTAGAATAAATAGTAAAAATGAAAATCGAAGGGTGTGACATGGGGTGACAAATTGGGAGTGATGAATAATTGCGAGATATATATTTATTTTCCTTTTTTTAATATAATACTATTATAGGAGTAGATGATGGTAGTACCTCCTAGTAATAATTTATTATTGACATTTTTACAAGCAATCATTTCTTCATTATTTTAATTGATAATTTTAATTGAATAAATAATTTTTTTTAACTAATTTTATGAATAAAGTCACTTTGTTTCTATCAAAATCTACAAAACTATACAGCCTAAAGCATCCTTAGTTGTTTATAAAAAATTAGTATATTTTTTAATCAGAAATAAAGAAATAAGAGAGACTATATTTGTTAATTAAGACTATTGTGAAATATTTTATTTTTTGTAAAAAAAAAAAAAAAAAAAAAATATTTAATAGATTCCAAATTTAATTAAAAGTTTATTTGACTTTAAAAAAGTTAATGAGTAGTAACAAAATTTGTAATACAGATATAACATTAAAAAAGTGACATTAATTTTACATTTTATTTTAAATAAAAAAAAATTTCAAGATATAAAAAAGGTATAATAAAAGACATAAAAAATGTAACTGATAACAAACTTTCAGAAAGTTACAAAACTTGCTACCAAATTAATATTTTTGGCTTTATTTAAGAATAGGGATGATTAGCTTGGTTGTGAATTTAAATCCAGAAATTGAAATAGTATTAAATCAAACAATTTATCAATACCATTGACAATGTTTAATATTGACAGTTGATTAATAATTTTCTAATCCTAAAATATCGTAATTCATAAGTATTAGATTAAGAATTGGACAGATTCTATAACTATAAGGTAGAGAATTAACAAATATTACATTATTTTAAAACAAAGGCAAATCATAAATAAGTATATTCAAGTAATTAAAAACTATTTATTATCATATGCATTTTTGGTTCAGGTAATTATTAAAATTCAATGCTTGATGATGTATAATATATGTAAGTTTAGAATTAACTGATAAAGATGATTTTTTTACATTAAATTTATCTGCTTCTTTAATTTGTTTATAATTTTCACGATCCTTTATATTATTACGTAAATTCTACTATTGTAATTTTATCATTCGATCTGGATCATAAAATTCATGAAAATTTACACATAATCCCAGATGATTGGCAGAAAACCCAACATCCATAACGCTTCAAAAATAAATGTATAGTAATATATATTTAATAATAAAGAAATTTCCTGTTTATTTGATGATATAAAGTTTGAAATAAATTGTTTGAATTGTATTGAAATTGTTTATTTATTTTAAGTAAATATTATATTATTACGTGTTCTAGCATGTAATCTTTTTTAGCACCATCACTATTTCCATACTTTTTACGCTAATTTCAACCTTTTCGTAGGCGGTACTATCATCTAAAGATTTTCGCCAATACACTAATTACATCACACACTTAAGTACAAATATAAACTCCATTTAATTACAAACTATTTGGGTCCATTTGTTTTTTCTATTAAATCACTTTTAAGTATAAATGAATCAAGATTTAATGAGAACTAGAAAAGATTTATTAAAATTAAAAGCGGAGAAAGTAGAAATTAATCTTTTTAACTCTAAATCTTTAATACCAATAACAATTTCGAATTGGAACTTCATTTTTATAACACATAGTTGTCAGTATAGTCCTCATATAAAGTTCTTCAATATTTTTCTGCTTCTTATAATATTAAACATGATAAATACTAATTTGGTTATATCCTATCTTCATTTATTTAAAAAAAGGAATAAAAAATTAAAATATGTAGCCCAAATTCTATCATGTCCCAAATCAAAATTGAGAAAAGTCTTAGATGATAGTTTAAAATGTCAAACATTGGGTATGGTTAAATTTTGGTCGGATTTGGCGTTTGGGTATATTTTTTTTGTAATATACAATCAAAAAGAAGTCATGTTTTATGTGGCAAATTAAATTCCATATTTGGTTTAGGCCTTTTTGATCATGCATAATTTATCAGAGTATTAAAGAGAAATCATGAGTCATTAATAAACTATAATCGGAATTTTGCGTAATGTAATTTATTATTGTATTATTGATAATTTTGACTCATTTTTATATTCTTAATATTTTTAATTATATAAATACCCCAAAATTCCGTATTGTATTTTTTTAATTATCATATTAAAACATCCTTAGAGCTCATTCACCTCTTTTTAAAAATGCATTATCAGCAAGATGGATTACTACCTAATTATTATTATAAGTTTATTTTCTCTC